>CAJNIZ010043327.1:9845-20416 GCA_905231905.1 Symbiodinium pilosum
CAACTTTGTACACAATACGTCTTATGAAACATACAACCTACGCAGACTACGTGGACAAGAAAACCTACACGTGACTACGCGAGACTACGCAAGACTACGCCCTGCAGGCCCGAGGCTACGCGAGCACTCTTGCAGTTTCACGGCCATATAGCTCTTTCATGCAGAAAAAACGATGCTCATATATGAACCACATCTCATTCCCAAACGTTTGTCCGTTTCACTACAAATAAGCGTGCTTGAGACGTCGGTCCAAGGGAGGTATTCGGTACTCCCCCACTAATTACTCCGGAGGCTACCCAGTACCTTCCCCTTTGAACCCGACCCTCTGACAACTCTGGTATTTCGCGTTTAAACTAGTTGCATCTGAAAATATGAGAGAGAGGCGCCGCGATAGTAACTGTTACACATGAGAATTTCTCACCACCACCACCACCACCACCACCACCGACACCACCCCCACCGCCACTACCCCCACCGCCACCGCCACCGCCGCCGCCGCCGCCACCGCCACCGCCACCGCCACCGCCACCGCCACCGCCACCGCCACCACTGCTAGATAGCAGTAGGGCTTTGTTGCGGATGTGGCTTGGTGTTTGGCTAGCTGTGACCTTTACAAAAACAGCTTGGGCTTGTTTTGGAACATCGCGCCAGTTGAGGTTTTCCTCGTGTTGCTATGAGAATTTTTCAAATTCAAGCTCACCCCATGGGTTCGAGGTGCACCCTACTGGTCTATAGGTTTGAGAAGGGTGTTTTTGGATGCAGGCTCGATCCACTAGTTTAAGGTGCGCCGTATTAGCCTAAGGCTTTGATGAGTGTTTTTGCGCACAGACTCGCCCCATGTGTCCAAGGATGTCCGAGGTGCACCATGAGTCCAAGGGGTTTGAGGAGCATTTTGTTATTCAGGCTTGCCAACTAGTCCAGGGGTTTGGGGGTAGTGTTTTAGAATCAAACCCAGAAGATGTATACAGAGCTCAAATCGGCTTTTGGCTAGAGCGCACTTTCAGCAGCCTTCCACCTAAACAGGGAGAACCCCAAATGGCACACGCCTGAGCCCTGGGAACAGAATGTTCAAAGAAAAGCGTGAACAAGGAGCCAATGCCGACAGGAACGTAAATCCCAATGCCCTCCCCTGAAGGTGCGGCATTCGACAAGCTAATCAACCCGCTAGGGTGTACTGCGCAATGTTTTGCGCACGGGGGTGTGCTGCGTAATGTTAGCCGCACGGTTCGGGGGGTTTGGGGTTTAGAGCTCATGGATTGGCAAGTTCCCACATTGACGAAGCGGCTGCTTCCTGCTGTTTCCGGCTCCCATGCTTTATTCCCCATAGAAGTTTTTCGTTGCTGGGTGCCCAAAATGAGGATTCTATTGGGGATCTGCAAGGAGACCCGAATGCAGGCAAATGCCCAAAGCACTACATGTAAACTTCCGTGGATGTCAACCTAATGGCTAAGTCCCCAGGCCGAAACTAATTATCTTTCAGTTTAGTCTAGTATGGTTATATGGAGGCACAGAGCTTAAATACTCAACTACTAGCCCTAAGGGTCAAAGTACATAATAATCATATACTTACCCAAAAACCAATACTATAATTACTATTACCTAAAACCCAAGTACCGAATTATTGGGTACATGGACCCTAAACCCGAAATATCCCTATATAAACCTATATATCCCCTTAATGGACCCTTTGGGTAGATCAAACAAAGCTACTCAGGAGCCAAGCAGCTCTGACTGCAGCTTGAGGTCGATTTTCATGGACTGCGGGGCCTTGGGGTTAGGGGTTTAGGGTTGAGGGGTCTAGGGCTTAGAGTTTTAGGGTTTAGGGTTTATGGTTCTGGGTTGGTGCTTTTGGCTGTCCAAGTGCTGGCTGCGCGGCTTTTAACCGTGCTGGGGAGGGAAAGAGTCATCGTACAACGGCTGAAGCCCCACGAGCAGGGCACTAAGGACGAAGAAGAAATCAACTCATTACTATCGTGGTTTTTCATAGAACCCCTGCCTCGACCAATGCACAATCTCTCATCTCTCATATGTAATTAATCACTTTCAGGCAAATCTTGACCCGCCAAATTATGTACAGTCCTCCCAGAGTAGCCCCAAATCCTAAAATACAGTGGAAGACGACTCCTAATAGTGAAGTAGGGGAAACTGAGTCAATCCCCGTAAAATGCTTCGCAATAAGCCGCCTCTCACAAGAAATAGAGCTCTAATTACAGAAATTAGGGAGCGGGAGGAGATTAACCACAACGAGGAATTACAAGCTCACGAATTCAAGAAGTGCGGGCAACGGGGCAAAGCAAGCATGTCAGGTAGCTGTTCGTGAAGGTTGCCCATGCAAGTTGTATAGGTTTACATACGACTCAGGTAGACTTGTTCCTGTGATTATTCTTTCTCAAAAGGACAGGGCGTTCATAAACCAAAATACATATACTGAGGAGGATCCCCACCCTGTCATAGAGGTATACCAGGAATATAAGAAGGACCCAAATATATTCCTTATTACCCCGTATAGTCACTATTACTGGGTGGGGGGTGCACCTAACATATACCCGAAGCCGAACCCTGAAACCTGAAACCTTAAACGTGTGTGTATGCATGTGCAAGCGCTCCCCTTTGTCGCTTTAGGATGAGGTACGTGTCATATGAGCTGTAGTCTAAATGATCTCCTAGTATCCCCGTGAATAACCTTTATAAAGCTCCCTATAGAATCCCCTATATAACCACCCTCTAAGGAATTCTAAGGAATTCAGACTAGAGCTCCTATAAGGGCAAATACAGAAAACTATATACGGGTTAATTTGACCATCCCTCATGAGCGCGTACATTAAACTCAACTGAACTTCAAGTCCATTCAGGAAACGCTCCCTTTGCCCTTGGCAGGGAGTGTTGATGCCTTATGAATTATCGGCTATTATTGTCGTTATTACTTTTGGTGGTGTCTGTTCAAAGCGTTGTATAACAAACTCATTTCAGGAATCTAGAACCATAAAATAAACAATCATTCAGGCTCTCTGCATTACACTAGTAATCCCCTTTCCCCAATAATGAAAGCTTCCAGGACACCTAGTACTAGACATTCCCCGCATGTCCCCTTATAATCACATATATGGAGGGAATGTTCATTTTTCTGGGTGGTAGGCTTGTGATTCGGCGGAGTTGGGGTCTCATTCAAGCTCGGAGTGTATGACAACATACATTGCCATATGTTGCGCCTAAGCCTTCCTGTGCATGTAAACAAAAACATCTCTACCCATGTCTATGACAACAGCCTTTGCCCTGATTTTCAGGTATATGGGATAGTCTTATGCGAGCATTTGTCAAAGCTCCTTGTGCATTCCTAGGCCATGTAAGCCTTGAGGGTTCCATTGGCTGTTGGGTTGGCTTCGTGCAGGATAAAACAGCAGTAACGCTTGGTAGGACTCAGCCACAACACCGTGCATGCAAAGTCTGAGATTGAGGGGATATGCCACGTTTTAGGGGAACCTATCGGTTGTGGAGCGCTTGCGTGATTCGCGCGTTTCATAGCGCTCCTGCTTTCAAGCCCTCGTTCCCTGATACGCAAGTTTCGATGATGCTCAATGTGTATTGGGATACGGTATGTCTTGGGCAGATCTAGGAATGACCCTGTGCCCGGAAATTAGCTAGCAAAAACATGTCACATGGTATAGCCATGAAGAACGACAAGTGGCACGGCGCGAGTGGCTGAAACGCTGACTCTCTCTATTCGGTGCGCAAAAATTAGTTGGGACAAGGCGGGGAGTTAATGTTCCTGGCAGTAGCATGGCGGCCTGTCAAGTCCAAGCCGAATTCCTTACACCAATGCTAATTTTGAAGCCAAGACATATGAGAGGTTCTCAAAAAAAGGCTTCAATTTGGAACCAACAACATGTAGGGGCTGGACGAGGATTGTAGGGTACAAGCCACACCTCCCCACCTAAAGGGGGCCATCATGTCGGATCTCATAAGAATTTAAACAGAAAGACTTGTGGAGTTGCAGGTGATTCAGCTCCAAATCTGCCGAAACGACGTCCAGGTACAGTTCTGCTACCCAGCGGGCGTCTTCCATACTTACTAGAGGCCTCCATCCTGCACTTCAGCCCTCAAGACTGCATTGCCAACACAAGCCATCCGAAAGGTTCTTCCTGTGTGCATGCTTCCCGCATAATTACTGAAACCACGAGTTGTTCAGGTGCCCTAGACCCTAAACCCTAAACCGTAAACCCCTAAGCACTAAATCCCTAAATCTTAAACCCCCAACCCTAAACCCCTAAACCCCTCAACCCTAAGCCCCTAAATCCCGGAACCCTATCAGCCCCTAAACTGTAAACGGCCCTAAACCCTAAAACCGCTGAACCATGCCCAGAAGCATGATCTGTGCCGTAGATGTTCTCGTGATTTCGGACCAGACCTCTTCCAAAAGCCTTGGAGCAGATCGTCGGGTTTAGGGGGTTAAGGGCTTAGAGGTCTCCAACTCATGAGGTACTTCGCCCCCGGGAATAAGAGGAACAGGGCACAAGAAGCCCATGCGCACAAATCTTGCTGGAGGTTAGTAAGACATAAGGAATAGAATCCCATTAAGTCATATTCCCTTGTTCCCTACTAACCCCCCCCCGGTAAGAAATTCTGGCCAGCAAGTTGGGCCAAAAAGGCTCCAAGTTGCTTCTATGCATGCTGCACTCTCACCGAAATTTCCTAACCAACCCATGAGATCCTTGCCTACTACAGCAATTATAAACAGCCTGCTAGCTTTTGAAAGGAGGAGGGTCCACGCTCAGTGTCATCCATAACACCCAAGACAATGACCTATCGTTGTCAAAGGTCCCATGCGAGCCATAGTCTGAACTCCTAGTATCCCCCTTATAAACCATATATTCCCTATATAATCCCCCATATAACCCCCCTTTAAGGAGTTGAGACTATAGCTCATGTGGAAACTGTCTAGATTCTAGAGCTACAGCGACCCACCCCAAACCCTGAACTATCCTTGACCCGCCCAAATCCTTACAGTCTGATCCCTTAGCTTCAGTTCATCCTACAGACATGAACCCTACCCCCTGAACCCTGGACCCCAGAACCCCCCTTTCAAGCCTCCAGGCAAACCATCTCAAACGCCAGGGACTTCAGGCGATTTCCAGGCCTTCAGAAACTTGTCTTTTTTTTGGTGGGTGTGTGCGGGGGAATGGCCAGATCTCGTGAGTAAAGTTTGGGGAAGAGAAGCGTGGGATCTACAGCTTGGGATTTCGCACCCTAAGCTCTACAACAAGTCCTATACACCTCAAACTAAGAAATTCGTTTTAAGGTGTACTTAATGCACATAAGCCTACCTGGGCAATGCGGCACGCGAGTTGTCCGGACCCCGGACTGGCACAGAACTACGAATGTTCACTGGCCAAAACTGTTCAAGGGCCAAAACTGTTCGAATTCAAGTCGAAGTTCTTTACAGCAAGGTTTTCTGTAGATGTAGAAAATGTAAAAAACACTTTATGATTATGTACGAAAGCTATGAGGCACTAGCTTAATCGAAGACTTGCTCATAATCCTGTACTCTGGGGGGTTGTGGCGGCAAACAACCGGGCCACCGAGCATTCACAGCGCAAGTGATTGTCTTCTCATTTGCTCGCAGCGTCCCTAGTCTCTAGCGTAAGACTTCTTGAGCACCGTGTCCAATGCTTTCGCAAATCCAGTCATCTTGTATTGGGGGGGTCAAAGGTTAGGGGCCGGGGTTCTCAAGATGAAGTCTACAGCCTCACATGCATCCCCTTACCATGAGCTTCAAGCGTTCCCTGTAAACTCAAAATTGCAGACATCAAATCCCACACGTCCGTGCGCGCAAAAACAGAGGAGATGTTTCTGAGCTTCACAGGAGGCAATGGCTGGCTTGCTGTTGTGGAATTACAGTTACTATATCCTGGAAACCACATTAATGACTATATGTACCCGTTATGGCAACCTAATTTAAACTGCTTAACAGCAACCCAGTTGGCAGCCCTGAATAATAAATGTGAGGCACACATGTTCGTCCTCCCTGTGCAACCAACCCCTGGGAGCCCCTAGAACGATCACGCTGTCCCTTCGAATGCTCATTTGTCAACAGGTCGCATCTCCTTATCAAACACTCATAACCCAACCGCTCGGTTGCGTTTCAGCAAACATGCATGGTGTATCCTCTTTGGCTCATAAGACGCACAACCAGCAGAGTGGTTCTCAAAGAAACTGCCACATGTTCTTACATACCGCTTACTCATCAGATTACAACATACTCGGAGAGGGTAACCTTAGATTCTCTGAGGGCGTTGCTTCTCTGTTCAAAGCTCAGATGGGGGACCGTAACTCTCAAAGCGCAAGCGCGCAACGCACTGCAAACCCCTTAAGCCATCTTCAGCCTGAACCTCTACGTACGAATTGTGTTAAGAAGCTGTGCGGAGAGCTTCCGGCTCACCTGAAGAATCCGTAAACCCTCTGAAACAGAAAAAGCCTTGAACCTTCAACACTTCAACCATGAACCCTTAAACTCGCGACCTCAAATCACTAAACACCAAACCTAGCCCCTAAACCTAAAATCTCAGCGCCCATCTAAGGAACTCATATAACCCCTGAAAAAAGGGCCCAGCAGCCATATTAGGGGCCCATTCTTAGGACCTTACAGCCCACCCTAAACCCTGAACCCAACAATTTCCAGGAGAGTCGCTCACCCTGGCGGAGCTTCTTAAAGGCGACGTCCTTTGGCTGCCCCTTTAACCTGCGCAGCTCTCTTAGGCTTTTGTAGCGATCAGTTGAGGTTTTTGGGCTTAACCTGGACCCCCGAAAGTATGTAGAAAAATAACTTGTGTGGCTCTGTTTGTGGGTTTTGGTCTACCTCTTTTTGAGGTCCACGAAGGTTCTAGGTGCTGGGTTTTATGTTCCAGGGTTTAGAGGTTATATGCGGGTTGCTAGCGGGTCTATGAGTGCATGGCAGAACAACAGGCTGTTATGCGGGCTGTGCGAAAATACGCCCTGCAGCGTCGAATACGTGTAAACTACACCTCAATCCCTCCCCTACCCTGAGCTCCAAGCCTGTAAATGTTACCTACTTCCGACCCTAGCCTGTATGAATACTATTGACATGGCTTTTTTGGACCCCTAGAGCCAGAGGACACCTCTATACAGCTCTTTGTAGCTGCGGACCCTGAACCAAGTCCTAGGCGGGGATGGCTTAAGCCTGAACCTCGCCCTTTCATGCTTATTCTATGCAACGTCGGGTTTACAGAGTGCTCAGTGCTCAGTGTTTGGGGAACGTGTCCTGTATCGAGACGCTCTTCTCCAAAACCCCAGCAGATATACTGTGCACTGGAGTCATTCTGTTGAACCATACTCAACCTCAGACTTCTTGTTCTTCAACACGCTGCTTGGTCTAAGCTGAGCGTTGCTCAGCATGGAAAAGAGAGCACAATGCCCTAATGGCTACTGAAGCCAAGGCCAGTGTCGCTCTTGTATTTTTTTCTTGGTGGCCCGGGGGTGAGTTATTCGATGACATATTCGATGAAGTATTCGATGAGGTATTCGTTGAAACACTCTGGGAACTGCGGTGTCACAACCATTTCAAGGGGTTCTCACTGGCTCGGATTTTGTTTGGAAAGGGGCTCGCGGTGCACAGCTTTACTTACTATATCAGTCCAATGCTGCTGGTTGTTGGTCTCAAATTGAGATCCGGGGTGTATGATAGCGTATGCATCACTGCATGATTCCAGCAACCAATTTGCTCTCGGCTTTCCAACCCTCTTAATGTGTTCTATTCCTGGTGCATATGTTCCTTGTTCGAAGAGAACTTCACGCATTGGATCATTAGGGGCGCATCGTAGTATCTGACCTAGTGATGCGATTTTTCTTTGCTTCCATTTTAGTGATAAGGGCACATGTTTGTATCCATGATCTTGTGTTGATCAAAAGGTCTAAGACCCTTCCAGCAGATCCCATCAACGAGAACTAACGGGTGATGTGTGTTTGGTCGGTTTGTACACGCCCAACAACGTACATCCCCTAAAAAACTCAAACAAGCCCAAAGCACAGTTCCTGAGACATACTGAAACCAAAACGGCATGACGCTAAATTCACCCTAGAACCCTAAACCCTAAACCCTGAACCCTAAACCCAAGTCGAGCTCAGTGGCATCCACTGAGATCCCTCCGGCGAGCTAATGTCTCTCAGCCTGCAACGGACCGGGTTCTATCGGCTTCTATAGGGTGTTATACGGTTCTCTTGGGTTATATTAGGTTCTACAGGGTTCTATGGGGTTTTGTAAGCTCTGTACGGTTCTATAGGGTTCTATTGGATTTTTTGGCCTATATAGGGTTCTATAGGGTCATATTGGGTTACATAGGGTTCTAAAGGGTTCTACAGGGTTATATCGGTTACATTGGGTTCTACAGGGTTCTGTAGGGTTCTATAGGAGTCTATAGGTTCTATACGGTTCCATTGGGTTCCATTGGGTTCTATTGGGTTCGAAAATAGGGTTCTAGAGGAAAATGGTCATGGGTAGTGTTCGAGCCCAAGGCATCTGAGGATTGGGGCTTAGGGTTTAGGCTTCGGGGTTGAAGGTTTAGGCTTTGGGTAATTCCAGGGGTTCGTGATCCAATGGGTTGGGCACGGCTGAAATACTTAGCTGCTCGGATTACTTTTCTTTTAGATTTAGGGAGCTGAGCTTCGGGTCCGGGGTAGCGATGTATGAGCGTTCAGGAAAGTAGTGGCAACGAAGGAAGAAAAACCGAGAATTTTCCTATCAAGAAACCTACACAACTGGCCCTTGAATTGCTGAGGAGTACGAACAAAAGTGAAAAACCTCACAAGTGGCTGCTGACGACAGCAGGAAAGCATGGTGACATGGGCGCTTCTTGGCATCTGGGCATGCTTACGGATTCTAGATTATGGGATTGTACATGTCCGTCTGACAGGTTCATCTGAGCCCACCCAAGGTGACGTTGAGGAATTGCCTTAAGACGCTTTTAGAGAAACAGCCACGACCTGCGCCAAGTCCAGATGGCCCAGACATGTAAACGCTCTCCGCAGATTTACACTCCTTCTTAATATTCTCAAACAAATATAATGTTGCAAGTTGTATAGCCTACATGTGGAGTTTTAGCTTCGAGCTCTCAATAGACTATTGTACTTACTTTAGATTCATCACTGCTTGAACGTCTGAGGCAGGGTCTAGCCCAGGATCGCGAAGCCACACACAAGGGCAGTCACCGTGTATCATGGTCATGTTTCCTTGTTCGTGATCAGGTCCTGGGCAGCCCCTGTGGTACGAAGTAGCCCAGCACTGAAGCCTAGAATGTTGTAACCGTTGAGAGCGAAGGGGGCAATTTGGAATCATTTAGGGCATTTGCTGAGACCGTCACACCTGAAGCTAACAGCTATACATATCTATGCATAACCCTCCTCCGTAGACTGTAGACTCCATACTTTGTCTCTCTAGGCCTGGGCATGTGCCCCCAGCCCTCATACCAATTAAGGTCAAGGTGCAGAGCGTCGTAGAAGCCCCGGTACTGCAAGTGGTCCAAGATGTACCTAGTGTAAGCGCCGCGTGTGAATGCCGGCTCAGCTAGCAAACCCTGAGGGTATGGCTGGAAAGGCTCGCTACCGGCCCCAACAGGGACCGCGCAGGAGAACTGGGACTATACCCTCCCCTGAACAAATATGAACGCCCAAAACGGGCCGTACGAAGACCACCATCAATTGGAAGGGAGACCACATGGTAATGCCCCCCCAAACAGGGGGACTCCAATATAGACCCCAGTATACTAGAATCCTTATTATGGAGATCCCTTCAAGGTACCCTTTATTTTAGGAAACCCCCACATCAGCTTCCATGTTTTTCCAGAGAGGGGAACCGAAATCGATTCGGATCCCCTCAAGTTCACTGCCAAATGAATTAAGGCAAGGCTTGGGGAGCCCGTACGGAGAGACACCCAGCCCACATGGGGTTTCCCAAAGGTCCCTATAATAAGGACTATAGTACTTTGGGGTCTATATTGGGGTCCCCCTATGTGGGGAAACCGCATAAAGGGGCGCCAAACTTAAGAGTATAGCAAGGACTGTACTGTCATTTTGGAAATCAATGAAAGCTGTCACGTCTGATCATATCCCTGCCCTCTCCGAAACGGAAGAAACCTCCGAAAGGGCCGCGGGAGGACTCCTGTCCTTGACAAGAGGGGTTCTCCTTGTTTCCAACGTAGTTTGGAAGAAGGTGAGCCAATGTAATCTGGGAACCATACATCGCTTTCATGAGTTCCAAACGGTTGAGGGGGTTAAGACTTCAGGGTTTAGGTGGGATCTTTAACTGCTGGCCCGACATGGCCCGACCACAAATCACAAACGAGCCGCCAAACTGAACGATTTGCTCAACTGGTCTCAACTTGCTGACCAGAAGAAGACACCTTGAAAAGTCGAATGACGCCGAGACTTCCTGAAATGTCGGCTTGATCCCCTGGGCCAATCAACAACGTGAAGCAGCTACAGCACCTCTCTGTACACACAGTCTGTGCCATGGAAGCACTCGAAAGATCACCGCACATAATTAATCCCTTCCCCCTAATAAT
>CAJNIZ010043327.1:29544-46437 GCA_905231905.1 Symbiodinium pilosum
CGTGCAGCATTTAGTTGACTTAGCTTGTCTCCACGTACTGAAGCCCGTACCATGTGAAGGCCAAGTTATTTGTTCTGTCCCTTAGCCAAAGGCCTCAACCTGTGTCCTTTCAGCACGGACGTGTCGCCCTGCCTCTGCCGACTGATGAAATTATCCCTGCTATACCCTGCAATGTCACTGTACCAGCCCCAGCCAGCTGGAGGTTCATGGGCAGGTATTAGCCTGTTTATTGCTACCCCAAGTTAGGCTATAACTGGAACCACCTACACCTGCCCCTGAGCGTCTGTATACATATATATATATGTACACATGTATATATAAGCTCCTCTGGAACTTATCACGTGCCCCATCCAGGACAAAGCCGCCGAGTAGTTCAGCTTCTGAAGCCTCGTTCACACGCATTCAGAATTGGTTGAGGGTTTGGCATGGTTTGGCACCTATTTCTAAAGGGTCGAGCTTTTGCTCCTCCTGCGGGGAGCGAAGTCTCTTTCCACGACTGCCGAAACTAGGCTAAAACGCCATTCCCACTTTCACTGTCATGACCATGGCAATTGTGCTTTACCATCGTGTACAAGGAACATTGCCATTGTTATTATGATCATGTTCATCATTACCAGTATCAGTAACATTACCACCACCAACACCCCCCCCACCACCACCACCGCCGCCGCCACACCGCTACTCTAGCTCAGTCTAGCGGCTTGTGCAGGGTAATCAGGCAGAAACGGTTTCGAAGTTTAGCGGTCTAGGAATGTATGTGCATTGTATGTCCGGCGCTTTGGGGGAACTGGTCGTCACGAGCGAAGCGGCGCACCGTTGCTGCAAGGAGCCCTCAGATTCTGGAACTGAAAAGCCTACTCAGCTTACATGGGTGGATTCTCAAGTTTCACCCATGTATGCATATCCTTAAATCTACAAGCCCTGAACCTGCAGGACTAGGGAATGCAAAAGGGCTGCGGGGGAAACACTTGTGGTTTGGAGCTAGGACGCGGGGATTTAGGCATGTTGCGCGTCTTCCATCTTACGTGGGGTCCTTCCTGTTCAGGTGTAGAGTTTACTGCCTACGGGTAGGCGGATGGTTACTAGCTGCTATAGGAAAGGAGAGTATAGGGCGCTGACAATTCCTTTCTTTCTGCGCATCTCAAACTCAAGGTCCCCTCTTTGCTTCGTACCTCCAATATAATCAGTAGCATCCTCTGAAAGGACCCATGACCTTTGTCTGTTCATATGGCTTGCCCAAATTGAGCAAGCCCAATCGCGTTTGCTATAGTCTGTGGGCAATCGATTTCCTCAGTTCCTGAACTTCCTTCTTCTTCACTCCTGCCGTGTGATATGCCTATGCCCTGAATCCTCAAGCGTGCGAAATGCGAGGAGCTCGACTTGTCAGGGCTATGCTACATGCATATGCAACTGCATGGCACCACGTTGTTGGTTTCTAGCCTGCCCAAGCAAAAGACAAGCTCTGGCTTGCTTCCTGAGATCTGAAACTCTGTTCCTCGACGCAACCCCTTAACCCTTAACCCTCAACCGCATCATGTCCTTTAACGCGAGGGCTAAGGGCACAAGCCTGTGAGATTTCAGCTCACGTGAGCATTCGCTGTCCCATGTTGTTTTCAGTGAATTCATGAGACGGTAGCATTTTGGATCTGGGGCGCAAACGGACATAGGTCTGTTGTAGGACTCTGAACGTATCAGTATACTTAGACTGCACAATGTACACACCTTGCATGGGATTGAATGGGGAACGGGAAAGCGGACCACCATCTTTACTGCAAAGTATCATACCTGAAGGTTGCGCAAGGATGCAGGCGCTGTACGGCAAATTCACATCTCGGAAGACAAGCGCTCAGAACTGCCAGTTCTACTAGGTTCCCTAGTAACCCCTCAATGATAAGGGTACCCTTTTTCCTACTATTCAGCTTTATTAAGGAGACCCCAAAATAAAAGGGGAAAAGGGTATTGCTGGGGTACCTAGTTTATCGAACCCCCAAGACGTGCTAAGAAGAGCCGGAGAGCTTCTGCGGATCCTTTGCGCCAAGAAACTGAACCTGCAGGAAACTCTTCTGGTTTGCTGTTATGGAACTTAATTTAAGTTACTATATTGGGGAAACCCTTACTAATTACTATATATACCCATTATGGTAACTTAATTTAAGTCCCTTAACAGCAACCCAAAGTCTTCTGTGCTTGCAAGGAATGGCCACAACCAGCTCCACTGAGATTTGGAGTTGTGAGGGTTTAGGGGTGAAGGAAACCCTCAAGGGCGGAGGGATTCAGATGTTCAGAGCTGCAAGCTCAAGATAATTTAGGATATCAGGCGGTCTACTCGCGAACTTGCATACGGAATTGTTATTTGGAACTGCTTGGGGTTGTGGAGGAGTGCTGGCGTTGAGGCGTCTACATGGCATGCACTTCTTCATATGAGAAACGAAGGCTTTGGTCTCATGATGAAATCCTTCTTGCCAAGACTCCTCAAAATGAGCCTTTGCCAGTCCGACGCTGAGAGACAGCTTATCAGTTTGACTTTTTATAGCCCATGTCAGCTCATGCCTCGGCTTCAGACAACAGTGGGAGGATGCAACATGTAGCAATAATGCATACGAGAGTTCATCCAAAGTAAGAAAACCCTATCTGGAATAACTTTTTACTTGCAAGTAGGCGTCAAGATTTCAATGCGTGACCTAAGGAGTTCTTGCTGGCAGGAGAGGACCGGTAGCAGCAGCCGGGCAGCTATACGTACAACCTCAAACAGTACAAGAGGTCGCATCTAAACTTATCCATCCTGACTGACAATGAACCTACGCTAAATCCCATTGGCAATCATGATCATAATACTGAACGCTTACCACATGAAAGCCTCACGAACCAGAAATAAGACACACAGACACACAGGCACACCGCCGATGAAGCCTGCTTCTTGTAGCCAAGGTCTTTAACCTGCAAACTGCAGCGGCTGCCAGAATTTCAGGGCTCAGGGCTTATCCATTCGCGATCGGTCTTTCCGTCCTAGGCACTCTGGTGTCGAGCCGTGAATGTGCCTTCTCCGCAATCATGCTCTCTTCGCTGGGATTTGTGCAGAAGAGGTAGATGCGATTCGTGGACCTGTGCTCGTGTATTTGAGGCGTGTGCAGTCTCACAATTCATCCGAGAGGCTTGTACATCCTTTCCGGGAAAAGGGATACCCAAGTCCCAAACAAAACGCTGCTAATGTCTTTATCGTGTCCTGTCGGCGTGGTCTCAGCTCACTTTGTCACCAATGCTTGAGGATAGCCAAGAAGCACCAAAGCAGCTACGTCAAGTTTAATATCTTGGAAAAGAATGGGGAAGTAATAAAACGGAAGCTACTAATGTTTGACCTCCTTATGTTTGGGTACCCTCGTTTGCGTCAAGTTTGGGGGGACTATTCAGAACAGGCAATATGTTTCAGGGACCCTCTATAATGTCAAGTCTTGGTGGCTAAGCAGGGCTAAACATTAAGAATTTCTAGCGGTTGATAAGATAAAACATTTAGTTCATACTAATCCTCATACTGATACTACTACTACTACTACTACTACTTATACCATTAGGATTCAGCTCAGACCTCAAACAATGTTGATTCAGGACGGGCTAAATGTTTTTTTCTTGGGGTGAGGGGGGGGGGCATGTATTAAAGAGGGTGCAACATTATAATTATGTAGTAGATTGGGGCTATAGTGCATGCCCAAAAACATCATGGTCCAGTCCACAGAATCCAGTCTACAGTGCTCACTGTCTTCAACAGCCTGCAGCCTCGACATCTTGACGCCGCAGTCGCTGCATTCAGCCCCTGAACCTTATAAGCCACAAACACGAAACTCCTGAAGCCGAAGCTGAAAGCTCCTCTGCTTCAAGCCGAAACTGAAAGCTCTTCTGCTTCCTCAACAACCAAGTTGCAGCTTGTCGACGTAGTGGGACAAGAAAGGCTTCCTTGCAAACATCTATCATGAGCTGTGCTTTCGATGGGTACTTAGGAACTGGGTGAACAGTGCTCCTGCTGAAGGCTTAGGTTTGATGTATAGGCTTCAGTAAGTGTAGGACACAATCCTAAACTCCTCGAACCATATCGGAACCGATCTTGCTACCTGACCCTGGTCAGTGATTCCCCAAGCAATAACTAAATCCACCACTGCCATCAGCCCCTACAAAGACTCATTTCAACATGCCCACAGGAGCATTTGGGGCTGATTGATTCTCTCGGGTCATAATAAATCAAGGCCTGCTGTACAGTAAGGCTTTCCCGCGGCACAAAATTCTCCCAGAACCACCATGCCCAGGTGCAGGTAGGGAAGCTCTGCTCTGTAAATGCGCGTCGTGACAGCGAACGTTGCGTTCGCCTCATATGCAACCCATGGCCCGCTATGCCACCCATGCGGCCATGTAGGCGGTAGGTTGTATGTCTAACATGTTCAAAGGCAAGCAAAAGGATAGGGAGGCCTTCTGTTGTTGAAATTCTGAACCGAATTAAGACCCGGCCCCAATTAGAAATTGAGAGGTCCAGAGAGGGGCACTCGGGGACAAAGAAATGGAGAGCCCCGAACTAAGATATTGAGAGCCCGGCAGAAACAGCCGAACTGCAAAAATTAGAGCCCTGGGTGCCGATCAAGAAATTGAGAGCTCTGGAGAGGGGCGCTGGGGTCCCAAAATCCGAAATCTATAAATACGAGTTGAGTTCTCCAGGCCCAAACCAAGAAATTGAGAGTGCGCCTGGAATAGGCAAATAAAGACGTCAAAGGCAATGAGTTGGTCTGTTGGCACAGGCTCGGCTCTGGCTGGGATGCTGGGCTCGAGGCCTGGTTAAGAAACTACTACGTAAGGAATTGAGAGACCTCTAACCTGGGCTAGGCTTCACGAGCATGGAAATATGGACACCAACAAGTTCAGAGGCCTCTGGATTGTGAAGGAGAATTTCTTAACCAGCGCTTGCACTGTATTTACTTGGTGGCAAACTGGGCTCTCCCTATACTTGACACCTGGATAGCCTCAGTACTGGGCTTCCGACTTTCTTCTTGTGCTTGGCGTGTGCTGCAGGGCTTCCCGCCGAGGACTTCCTGAGCTATACAAAAGAATCTCAACAGTCATGAATGCTCTGAGGATCCGACAAAAATGAGACGCGGATCCTCAGGGCAATTCGTGAATATGCGCCCTAAACCTTAAACCCAAAACCCTGTAGAGATCATATCGAGAACATCCACGACCAGAGGAAGTTGCAAACAAACTGGTGCTGGTACATACGTGAAAAATCAGGACCGTACTTGGATGCGAAGCACGGCTAATTGTTTGACAAATCGACGGTTCTGCGTCGTTGACTGCCCCATATATACGTTCCTCCAAGTCATCGCGAAACCATGAGAATCATTGCCCGCATAAACGGCACAAACACCTTTTGCAGAAGTTTACCAAGGATGTCAACAGAAAGTAGAGTGAGAAACTTTTCAGAATGCAAATTTCAGGGAAGGAAGCGCAGAACTGTCTCAATTATGTCGGGCGATGGTGATTGCCCTAATTCTGCCCATGGTCATCTTTATAGTCGTACGTGCGCGTGGCGAAAGCAGCAACAGCGTGCACATGCGTAGCATGCATCATCCAAAAAGCTGTCATCCCAAATAGATGCGGTACTCACCAGCATAGAAACGCAGAAACCATCCCCATGTTACTTTTCTGTCTCAGACATAAGCCCCAATTCCTAAGCAGCGAACGCTCCCCTTGACCCTACTAGGATGAGAGTAATGGCTGCAGCCAGCTAAACAACGACTAAATGGGGACTACCTCGTGCTGCTGGACCAACCGCACGAGGTACGGTGTAAAGATCATTGCTTTCTGGGCTCGAGTGTGGCATTGAGCCAAGCCACTTTGACTTTTCGCTGGCCACGCCTACAGAAGAATCCTTCTTCGCTTTGAGGTCGTTGCTAGCGGAGGAGTTGGTCTTTGCCACCGCCTTATCATCAACTTTCTTCTTGAGGTCGTCGCTCCCAGAAGACTTGCTCTTTTCGGTGTCCTGGTCATCATGTGCAGGAACGGGTCCACTCAAAACGTACCTTGAAATGACCTGTCGAATCCCAGTACAGTCCGTCAAAAACCTGCAAAGCTCCTTCTCAGGATCCAAACCCTCTAAACTCTATAGGCCCTAGTCTGAAGGCTCTTCCAGGGCCTTCTTGTTCTGATTCTTCTGCTTGTTGTCGGCTCCGGAAGATGCACGCGCAGATTCCTAGGGTCCAAGTCCCGAGCAATGTTGCTCAAGGTTGTGCAAATTATCGCGTCTAAAAGTTTTGCAGCAGAATCCAATGCCTGCTTCTGCCGCCATGAACAAGAGGATATATTGTAACTACGTAGTACCCAATACACAGGATTGCCCGGGCATGTTTTCTTGAAATGAACGCTCCCAAGCTTGAGTATGCCTGTTTTCGCACGCTGATTCCCGCGCCAAGTTCACGGAATCTATGACCAAGTCTCTGGGGATCAAAATCGCCCAGTGAAGGTAATATTTACAGTCTGCAGGGCCCAATGCAGGTATTATTTGTATGCTCGGATCTCCATATAAGCCCAGTTTGACTTTCCACTTCTTTTTCATGTGATTCTCAATTATTGGCATTATTCGGATACTTGGATCCCTAAACCACCCTAAACCCCAAACCCTAAAACCTTAAGCCGGGTAACCCCTCTTCCCTTAGACCCTAAAACCTAAACCCAGATGACCCTAAGCCCCATTTGTATACTTGGATCCCTAGGGTAGCGTCTGTGCTGTTTTAAAGTTTCGGTTGCAGGAGATAGGGATGCCTCTGCAACCGTATGGGCTTGTGGACAATGTAGGGTTCAGGGTTTGTAGGGTTTAGGGTTTAGGGTCTAGGGCACATGCACATGTTCTCAAACACGCGTTCGCCTCCCCTTTTATGTAAACACACGTTGGCATGCGTGTCTATACCGGTTGTTGTAAGGCGTCACTTCCCCGCCACAAACAGCAAAAGCGTATCTTCGCAAGCTCTGAGAGGGTGCTCAGAACTATAGAGTGGCCTACACAGGGAGTAGTATAAGGAACCATTCCTCCATCCTCTACCAACCCTAAACCTGAAAGAATGACTGTAGTCGGCATTGTCTTTCGCGTTCCTCCATTCCGTCAATGCTCTCCCTCTAAAATTACCCCCCCCCCCCCCAGCCCCCTAATATTAAATGCTCCCAATACATAATCATATACCAATTACTGGGAGTATCTAAAACTAAGGGGGCTGGTGGGGTTTCTTTTTAGGGGGGAGAAGATGACTAATCATCACCGGGCTAAGCAAATACCAGGTTCCACGTCGTCATTCTTCAGGCCATGCTGCCTTACTTTTCTGGGTTGCTGTTAAGGAAAGTAAATTAAGTTACCATATTACGTAAGAGTTACATAGGGTATATAGGGGTATTATGAGGATATATAGGGATCATAACTTCAATGAGGTTACCTTAAGTGGGTATATTTAGTAAATAAAAGGGTTTCCCCAATATAGTAACTGAAATTAAGTTCCATAACAGCAACCCAGTTTTCAAACGATTGACGCAGGCATCCAGGAAACTATAATAATAATAATAAACAGTCTTTTCGGGACCTCAGGGATATGCAGGGAATATGAAAGGATACCTGGGACCCCTTGTAAGGATAATGTAGTGCTGAATAGGAGAATGATCCTAATTTTGCACGATTTGGAGCTCCAAAAGTTAACATTAGTTCCCAGTCTTGGGGGTGCCTTTGGTTATGCAAGACTTCCTCCATTCCTGACGTCAGGGACATACCTGTGGGAAATGATGCCCGAAAAGGACGATGATAGGTCAGAGAAAGCCGGGAAAGAGCCAGCACAAACTCCGCAGTGACAAAAGGACGCGTCTCTCTAGTGACACATACCTGCGGGAAGTACAACACCTGTTCATCTTCTGTTTCGGACAGCCTCCAGCAGTGTTATGTCTATAAGAATCACGAAGACAATGCGAAGCAGACACTTTCGGTTCTGCGCGGGAGTAGGCATCCGAAAAAAGGTTGAGTGGCCATGCCTGAAAGCTATAGTGCCCCTTTAAGTAGATAGAATCTGGGTTATATGGGGATTGTATTACGGTTCTGGGAAATTCCATATTTAAGGAGGGCTATACAAGAATACGGCTGTACTCACACAGGCTGAGCATGTCAGAGTGGTCCTGCAGTGGATCCTGTATGAGGATCAACTCTGAAACTGCGAACCCTGTAACCTAAACCCTGGACCCCTAACAAGCTGCAAACCCCAAAGCCCAAACCCTGGAGCCCCCTAACCCTGAATAACCTGAAGTGCTTCACCGCAGACCGGTGCATGCGACAAAGGCTTCCCCTCAACATCGAAGACGCCTATCCTTTTTTGAGCCCGTGCTTGGCCATCAGCGTGTGACGGGGGCATCCTGTGCTCCGCACTAGGAGAATACTGCATCACCGTGGAAAATCCCAGAAGCAAGATGCCTATCCTACAGAAGGAAATGAATATGTTCGATGTTCAGTGGAGGGCTAGTTTACTTCTCTGGCTGAAAGATAAAGCCAGCACCTCGACCCCCAAGCACAAAACACAACGATCATCATCTGCGAAGCTGCAAATGCTGCTGCTTCTTCTGCATTGCCTGCGCACTTCACCGAAAACCAGCACGGGATAGTGTTCAGCATTCGACGCTTTACTTAGTTGTTGAAAACTGTAGGCTGCTTTGGGTTCAGGAGGTTGGCGTACGTAGGTCTCTGGTCTATGGAATCCGGTGTTTAAAGGGAGCCCAACACCCGAGAGCCGACACCTTCCTTTGCGTTCGTAGCGGTCCGAAATCAGCCCCCAATCCGTCCCATACATGCTCCCGAAATACTAACAAAACTAGACATAGAGTGGCAAACATGTATGCAAGGATGGAACTACCAGCACTTTGGGTGTAGGGTGCATGCTCACGCAGCTTTGGCTTTGTTACCTCGAAGCTTCTCTTCAACAGTTCGGAAGCTACTACCAACGGGTCCATGTAGGTATCTAGTACATACTATAATCCAAAACAACGTATGCACTACATAGCAACAGGGATCCTTTGGGCTATGGGGTCATGCAAACTTACTAGTACCATAATCGTACAAGGTATCTAGGGTAATCATACTGGTCAAATTGGTAACTCTGTTGGCCAACTTTGGCTGCTACAATCTCTGCCGCTTTTTGCCCGTGGTGATACTTCCGACGAACCAAGCAGCATAATCTGAGGGGATCGTGTTTCCCAAGCCGATTTCCCGTATGTCCCAACATCCTCAGTTGCCATCGCAATCCCTAAACCCGAAACCGCCTGGCTTAGGGTATAGCCCTCGTCCTTGGCCGGATAGTAAGCCTGAAGCCTACCTGGAACACCAGGGTCACCTACAGTTGTTTGGGTCACGCCTACTGCTGAAAAGGCAATATTGGTCTCTTTGGGGGTACGAGTACATTGGATCTAGCTTCCCTGATTTCGCAGTTTGCTTGTATCCAGACCATCGACTGATACTTAAGCCCTGAGTCCCAGACCCTGATACCGTAAACAAAGTAAGCTCTTGGCTGTGAGCCTGAAAAACATACATCTGAAGCTCGAGCTCAGCAAACCAAAGCGGGGTCTCCTAGAATGCCCCTTGTGCCCCCATGTGCCAGAAAGTGGTGTAATCCTCGTCACAGCAGCCCCAACAAACATACACTGCAGTTTGGCCTTAAACCCTAAACCCTGATAAGCCCTAAAGCCTTTCTACCACAGAACCAATCCCCGTGGCCTGAACATGATGGTTTCGCGCATGCTGTGGCTTCTCTGAAGAAAAGCGCTGGACCTCCAAATGGCCTCCGCGCATCTCCCGATTACAGTGAAGAGTTTAGGGCTTAGACGTAAACCCCCCGCCCCCCTAGTATTGAATACTCCCATGGTGGTTCATAATCATATGTTGGGAATGCTTAATATTCGGGAGAGTGGGGGAGTTTCTAATTAGGGGAGCGGATGAGCAGATAGCATGAACTGCCTCTACCACCAACCAACCAACCAACCAACCAAACAACCAAACAACCAAACAACCAACCAACCAACCAACCAACCAACCAACCAACCAGAGGGTAGATAGGCTACTTATAATTTGCCCCCCCATAATACTACCCCCTCACCCCCCGCCTAATATCAAAATTTCGGAAGATTATAACATAGCACAATGGGAGTGTTCAATATTAAGGGGAGGTGGGGGGGTTTCATAGTAGGGGCGTGGTGCTAGGGGATTCGATACATGTACTGGGGTGCTGCGCGACATGTTGCGTCGCCTAGATTGTTGTGGCATGCACGCTGAGATCCCGTGGGCACGGTCATCAAGACAACCCCGTTTACTACGAACAATGCAATGTCAATGCCTCTCTGACTTTCAAGAATCGCTGACAGAATATCCGTGGAATCAAACTCTGGATCCCTGACCTTTAGTGTTGTGATTGGTAGGGTTTCTCTGGAGCCTACCAGGGCCCCAATGAAGGGCTCTATCTCTCTCTCCCTCTCTCTCACTCTCTCTCTCTCTCTCTCTTCTTCTTCTATGGGCTATGCAAGACCCTAAGGCCTTGCTGGGGCGCACCCCAAGCCCGCACGATGTCCGCAGTCTGGTCTTCCCAGGAGGCAGAGCTGAGACCGCCGTGAACAGAGTTGGGTTCGCATTACACCCTTAACTCATCTAGCATCCTCTCTCTCTCTCTCTCTCTCGCTCTATACATACGTATATACATACACACGCATCACAAATACGGAGGACACGGCCCAAAACGAGTTCCGTAGGGCCTGGGCAGGATTTCTGAGGCCAATGCAAGGACTGCCTTCTAGTAACCTTGTCCAAAACAGGCTGCGCAAAATGATGCTAGCACGAATAGCAAGGTGAAGTCTTGGGTATCATCGGAGCATGCGATGTATGCTTGGTCCTGTCATCAAGTAACGCAGACCTTGGTGGGTTGAGGGCTCCCGACACCACGAACCTTTAAGGCCGCTTCAGAATGGATTACATACTTTTGAGGGTCTAAGGTGTAACTTGCCGCAAACAGTTCACTTCGAAAGGGTTGAGAGGGTTGTAGGCACTCTAGGAAAACCGAGCGACAGGTCGAGTCGTCCTGCGCGCTGCCTGCAAATGCTGCGGGCTTTCGGGGGAAGGTGTCTCAACTGAGGGCAGGGTGTTTACTGCGTAAAACATTGCCACGGCGCCTGTAGAAAGATATGAAAAGGGTTCCATGACTTGTGGAGATCCTCTTTTGTGTTGGCGACAGTGGCAAACAGTGATGACCCGTCCAAGAGAGGGGGCTTGGAATTTCTGGGATTCGCCTCGTACTCTGCAGCCCCATGATTTGGGACATGCTGCCCGCGTCTTTTCAAAAGGTGCCTGTTGCTTTCAGCTACCATCGTGAAGCTTCCGCGTAAAACCGCTGCTTAAGTGGGATGCTGGATGGGGACGTTTTTTGTCTGTCACAATAATACATAATACACAAACCCCGCTCTTCAGCGAAAAAGACTTTACCTGCACTTCTGACTTCGGACAAACCAGGCACTTCTGATTTCGGCAGTAGTCCAATTAACCACTCACAAGGAATTCTAGCAGAAGTTGTGGGAAAGAATCTGATTGGTGGGTACTTGGACAGGTAGGACAACAGCGACTTTTGATACTCCGTCTCTGGTGAATGCCAAGCCACGCTGCAATTCTGCTTGCTGTGCAGTTCGTAGGGAAGCGTGTCTTTGTACAATTCTGCGATTTCACTAGCAGCTACAAAC
The DNA here is from genome assembly GCA_905231905.1 of Symbiodinium pilosum. NCBI lineage: Eukaryota > Dinophyceae > Suessiales > Symbiodiniaceae > Symbiodinium > Symbiodinium pilosum. The sequence goes on from CAJNIZ010043327.1 coordinate 41,314, forward strand.
TCATTCATTGAAAACTCATTCACTGAGCCCACTACGTGCTGAAAACTCATTCTCTCCGCGCTGCAAGCTAAATCTTCAAAACAGAACGCCACACGCCAGCAGCACCCGGACGCCGTAAACATGCACCCTAAAACCAAGAAACACTACACCGTACCTTATCCTACTAGGAATCTACAGCCACTAGCTCTGATTCCTAGACTCCTAACTCCCTAAACCCCTAAACTGACGCCTGAAAGACTACAAATCCAGATGCAGCTGATATTGAGGTACCTGAAGCCCTGAACCTTGCCTTAACCCTAAACCCTGAACCACCCTAAACCACTATAAACCCTAAACCCCCTAAACCGTATATGCCTAAACCCCCATCCAGCCTACAGCAGCGACAGCCCCAAAAAGGACTAGGAGAGCACGTCCCAGCATCACGGCCTCCGGTTCCGCCGAAGCAGCAGATGTAGGGCTTTCGTGTTTATAGGGCTTAAGGATTACCAAGACCCCAAACGTGGGTAGAATAACAACCTGTTTGTTTTTTTCTCTGGGTTTCGGGCTACTATTTTCTTGCACACTCCTGGAATCCAGACCCTAGCGTATTAGGCACTTCTTCGTCCGCTGTTTGACCGAAAATCACCTAGAGGCCCCCATGCTCATGCCAGGGGAGAAACAAGTGCAGAAGAAAACAATCAATATTTGGTTGCTTTCAAAAAAAGGCTACCCCAATATAAACCCCAAAATACGATGGTCCTTATTATTGGGATGCCCAAGAAAGTACGCCCAATTTTGGGAAACCCCCATTTAGGGTTTATGAAGCCTCTGTCAGGGCATCCCGGTGCCACAGCCATGCTGTAATGAGGGAATTACATCCCCCAAATACTAAAACCCATTCCTTTTGTGGTATACATACATACTGTAATAGGCAGGGAATATTCCCTAAACCCTAAAACCTAAACCCTGGAGGAGATTAGTTTGTCCTACCACATGACTTGAGGCCTGGTAGGACTTCCTCTGGCAAGCCCTGCTTCCTTATTTTACCACTTGTATAAGTTTCCATTTTCTTTTCCATTACCCCTATATAGCCCAAATGTACTATAATAGTTTCCATTTCCTTTTCCACTACCCCAATATAACCCCCATCTGATTCTGATTCTCCCAGCAGAAACGGTGGAACACATGCCCCTGCTGCAGAACCAACTGCAAACCAGGCACGGTGCAGCCCAGGCCACCGGATGAAGTGTAGCGGTGCGGTTTTCTGCGAGCCCAATAGATGAATGATGGCAACGTAGCAAGAGCAAAACGGCAGCTCTACTGGGCTGCAGAGGCTGCCCCAAAAAGGGGTGAGTCTTCGAATATGGCAAATCGCAACTTCGGACTTTAACTTCTTTGATGGCCCATGTAGATGTGTTTCGATACGTATGAGGACCCAGTGGCCTAGAGAGACTAAACATTCATCTCAGCTGACAAAGGAAAGTTGGACTACGTCTTCACATGTCTTCACCCTTTCCATACCCAGCACAAACGGAATGTAGAACCTAAAAAGGAACCCTACACATAAAGACTGACGTCCGGCTCAATGCGACCTATGCGGGATTCGGTGCTCGTGTAGGGGAAGGCAAAAAACCACCCAGGTTCGTATTTAGGTAGTGGGCCTAGGGGCAGAGTAGTAGGCTCCAAAGGCAAGATAGTTGCACACCCTGACCTACACCTTCAATGTACGCCTTTGTTGCGTAATCTGCTCATATCTAAAGCATAATCGTACAAGTAATTCGGGACCATAACAATGGCAGTTAGACCATGTCTAAGTACTGTATAATCATAGCCCATCTATTCTCCAGGTCCTTTTCCATTTGATTCTCGACTGTTGGGCTAGTAGATACCTCGAAGCTTTGTTTTCTCCTTATAACCCCGAAACGAGCCCATTAGAACCGTAGGTTCCGTAACCCTTTTAGAATAAAGGATCCCTCTTTCATGATGACCTAATGTTCACCATTAATGACCCCAAGACACAAAGGGGAAAAGGGTAGTAGTGGGGTACCTAGACCCTGGGAGGGGACCAGGGCTGGATCTCTCTCAAGCGCCTTTTTCAGATGGAGTCGTAGAGCTCTCAGCCTAAGTCTTTGATCCGTAAGGGTGCAAGTCGTGGTTTCTCAATATAGGAGTACCCTCAGGACATGTTTAGGGATTACAAGGAAATGTCAGGGGCCCTCCATAAGGAGCACACAGGATCATTTTCAGAAATATACGTGGAATTCTCTGGAGAACGGCGGTTCTGGGTTTAGCTTTCTAGGAGGTATATGAGAAGCCCTTCAAAAAAAGATTTACAAAAACAATTGCCCCATCACCATGACTAATCTTGCCAACAAAAAATATTGGGCTGGCATGGACTACTTAAATGTGGGATTTGTGTTTTGAGAGGGTGGCGGAGTTTATTTGCTGGGCGGAACGAATAGGTACCAGGACTCTTGGGAAGTAACTCTGGCTGTTACATAGGCTTTTGCTTACGCATCGGTTCTGAACCTCTAACCTGCTCCAGCTGGCCTGAAGTTCTGAAGTAGGGAGGGTTTAGGGTTTGGGGTTAGAGTCCCTAAGCCCAAAACCCCTAACCCCTAGACCCTGAACCGACCCGCATAACCCAAACCCTTCACCTTGCAGCACGCAAGTGCCTATTCATGTTGTTGGTCTCCGACCCTGTCGGACCTCCCGAAATGGCTCCACGCTGGCTCCAGCAGAACTACCCACATGAAAATACAGCATCCCGTAATCAAAAAAAATATGAATGTGCTCCGAGTGACGCATGTATCTGGCAACCGTCCAAGCCCAGAGAATCTGGAATGTGGGGCAAAACTCCAAAATCATTGTGCCGCGAACCGCTCTTCAGGTACTTTCAGCTGCACTATACCACTGTCTAAGCATCATTGCTTAACCCTACACCCAAACCCGCTCAACCTGAATTGCTCTGAGCCCTCCCATACCCTAAAATGCTCCTGAACCCTACGCCCTACGCCCTGCGCCCAAGACCCTGCACCCCAAATCTTGAAGCGGAAATCGGAAAAGTCTTTCAATAGCGGATTGCACTCTGCGAGGCTTGGCCTACACAGGCGCCCACCATTCGCATGCCCAAAGACTGGTGCAATGTAGGGCTTTGGGCTTAGGGATTTCCAGTTTGGGCTGAGGAAGTGAATTTAGGAAAGGATTATGGTCTAGGGTGTGCGGTTTTGGATAGGCAGAGGGCTCCTAAACCCTAAGCCCAAACTGCTTACATGCTCAAATGGTTTTTGGAGCTACTGGAGGTTCATGGGACTAAGCAGCCACATACACCTGGGCTATAACACTTGCAGGTTCTGTAATTCGGCAACTACTACTTCTATCTGTTTATCATCCTCCTACATGGAAGCAGGTTGTTTTTCAGGAGTTGCAGGGTTCGGAAGTTATCTGCGGAGTGCTCCCGGCAGCCATCTTGGATGCCGGTCAACAAGTGCTGGGCTTGTGGATGCTCAGGTTTGGGGACTGTTCACACCATAATGTCGTGCGTACGATGACCAGGCCATCCATGCCCAAACCATAATCACGTTCGTGTTCCAAGAGCATTCGACAACCAGAGCAACCATGCCCGAACCATAACAACGTTCGTGTTCCAAGAGCATACGGTAACCAGAGCATCCATGCCCAAACCGTAGCCACGATACCGTCCTTGTTCCAAGAGCATACAGAAACCAGAGCATCCATGCTTAACCAAAATGACGCTCGTGTTCCAAGAGCATACGGTAACCAGAGCATCCATGCCGAAACCATAATAACGTTCAGTTCGACGAGCATGCGGTAACTAGAGCATCCATGCCGTAACCAAAATAACTTTCGTGTTCCGAGAGCATACAGCAACCAGAGCACCCATGCCCGAACCATAATAACGTTTGCGTTCCAAGAGCATACGGTAACCAGAGCATCCATGCGCAAACCGTAATAACGTTCGTGTTCCAAGAGCATACGGTAACCAGAGCATCCATGCCCTAACCATAATAACGTTCGTGTTCCAAGAGATATGGTAACCAGAGCATCCATGCACAAACCACAATCACGTTCGTGTTCCAAGAGCATACGGTAACCAGAGCATGCATGCCCTAACCATAATAACGTTCGTGTTCCAAGAAAAGAAGATAACCAGAGCATCCATCAGCTGACATTTTGAAGTTCTATTTTTCCATGTTGCCCTTCCGTCTTTAAATTTGCACCGAAACCACAGTAATAACCACATTCCTGAACAGAAGGGTTCCTTTCCTAATTCCCCCGGTGGTACCAAGCCTTCCCCTAAAACGTGCAATCTGCGCGAAACACTGGCGAAAACCAGTTCAGCAACATCAAAGCAACAGGTCTTTTATATTCCCGTGACCTCCTAAATGGCTTCATAGTGGTTACCCGTTACGACGTAGATGTACTAAATCCCATGAAACTCCAAGTAGGGCTATGGTTTGGAATTCTACCATCGTCGTACAAGAGCCTGGAGATAGGATTGATGCTTTGTAATATTTACAATGGCATTCTCGGGTATACGCTACAACAGCTCTATGTACGCCAAGGAATGGAGCACTCTAAACAATAAACCGCATTTTCAGGCTTCTACATCACTTGGAGTCTTTGGGATCTAAACACTTCGTGCCCAATGGCAGCATGAATCTGAGGGAATTGAAGAAAACCAGCTGCAACGAACAGCTCACATGAATAAAAAGAATGGTAATGGGGACTCCAAACAGAGACGCCAAAGAATATGGTAAGAATATATGAGGAGAAAAGGCCCTTGGTATATTCCTCTTAAACTTCTGTTCCCGGAGTCCACGTTAGAGGCCTTTTTGGAGGACGTGTGGTCTGGCGCGGAAAGGTTGTCTCAAGCTCTCCGAGAGCCATGCTTTTTCACGGTTGCCTCTGCTTCCCTCAGAAACAACATCCAGCCATAATGAATACATAAGCTCCTCCGCCGCAAAGCTCTGAACTTGACTCTAGAAATAAGTCTGAGCTTCAAGCGGTCGAGGGTTCCCAGGCACCCTCACTACAATATGTGACATCAACGCTGGAAGTCTTAAGATTCCAGCGCCGGACTCAGTCTTAGACTTCAAGGTCCTGTTCTGCAGTCGTGCCACT
>CAJNIZ010043327.1:52258-103422 GCA_905231905.1 Symbiodinium pilosum
CCTAAACCCTGAACCCTAAATTATCAACCCATGGTACTCACAAGAATAGGTCTAGGCAGATACCCAAAAATATCTCAAACAGGCCATGAGGCTTAGGTAGCTCTTTCCTGCTTGCATCTTCAGCACCTTACTCAGACGGCTTAGGGTACATTATTTTTTAGGATAGGGTTTAGGGTTTAGNNGCCACTTGCATGGCCATACAGCATCCCAAAGTTTCAAGCCGGGGTCAGACTACAAGACGACACAAGTACAAACTTAGAGTTTAGTGTTCAAGTTCCCTTTCTAGAAAAATCTGCAGGGATCATATGGAGACTGCTGCGATCAGGGATGGCTTTGAAAAGCTCCCGTTTGATCTTATAGTAGATGCAGATTGTGTGCAAGTGCCGACATTTAGCGATCCTGACTGCAGAGTCTTGCAGTGACAACATATTTCATTCTTGACAAAAACATTCCGTCTTCAATGGTCTAAACACTCCTTTCAACCTCCCTGACCGCTAGCTCTTATGCATATACATATATATGGGGATAATGGAAAAGAAAGTTGAAACTAGTGTAGTATATTGGGGTAAACTATATATAGGGATGGTGGAAACATCTTATTTTGTCGGGACTCAAGAGCTTGAGCACCTGGGGTTGGAGGTTGGCCATGTGTAGAACATGCAGACCCGTTCCAGCTTGCCATACGCACCTGTACAGAAAAAATGTGATCTGTTGTGCACATAGCCCGGAATCTTGCATCACAATTACATGTTAAATGGGCTGCGCATTGTCACAAGAAGCAGCTGAGCTCAGCCCTGCATCATGCTGAAAGAACGTAGTCATAGACTCCCAAGCCTTTCCGAAAGGTTTCGAGATTAATCGTCCGAGCATGCCCAAGCTGCAACCTAAGATCCATGATACGAACATTCTCAGATGGTAGCAGGCTGATGTTTTCGTCTGCAGCCACGGTCATGTCGTGCCATGAGTTGTGGACTTCTCGCTTCATCCTTGGAAACATGCTCCTTCGCGATGGAGAGGCAGGCCATCATCAACGTATCTGAACAACTGTCTCAAGCCCAACTTCTCAATCTCAATCGCAGACATGTCAAAATTTGCAAGACAAGGACATGTTGGCGATTGTTCCCGTGCAGCAATGAGTACATGTTCTGAAGCTCTCCAGTAGAATACTAAAGGGCTTCAGACCAGGGGGTCAAAGAACAAAGGATGGAAGGATGCTGCATTCAGACTAGAAAGCCCCCCCCTGTAAAGACGAGTTTCACATAGCCCTGTTTGGGCTAACCCTAAACCTAAACAGTAGTTCCATTTTCTTTTCCATTATCCCAATATAGCCTCTATAATCCTTATCTACTTAAGGGGGATGGCTCTGCTGGCGCCCCTCCGCGCTAAACCCTCCCTAACTCGTATAGCCCAAGGCCGGCACCCGGTCAAATCCAGCTTTGTAGAGAGCTTTGGTCTGAAGTTTGCCATCGATGGCAAAATTCATCTGCCTTCAGCCAGAAAGTGCAGTAGCTGGGAGCGGAATATTATACGTACATAGAACGGATGTCGATGCGTACCCGTATATGCACATATACCTGTATGCCGTGCATATTTGCATGTATCAGCAGTGCAAATATATGAATGGAGGATGGGGAATTCTTGCAGCACAACACATCTACCCCGAACACTTGCAATTACAAGGGCTTAGGTTTCCGCAGTGCTGCAGTGTTTCTTCATCAGGCTGTTTGCCATGCACAGCTTTCCTGTGTGGGGGCCTCCTGGTATACCTCCTGGCTACTGGCACTACCATTTCAGGGTATGGTTTTGGACTAGGCCTGGTCAAGGATTCAGTGCTTGCTCTAAGTGCAAAAGTTCAGGGCACGGCTGATCGAAGTACCTTCTACCCCTGTCATGTATTCCCATCTTCGAGCTTCTACTTCTGCTCTCCCAGTACTGTGGCACAGTGCTTTCTAGCCTAGCAATCAGGCCGATTTTGTGGGAGCAAAAATGTTGCTGTTGTACCTACTTCCTGCCTGGTGACTTCTTATGTGCCTTCGTATGGATAGCCATGACTCAAATGTCACCAGAATTAAAGAAGCATGGGCGTGCTGCATCTGAAAAGCATTGTGGCTTTGAAGCTTCAAATTGGACACCGGAGTCCCGCATAAGTTGATCTGGCGGTTTGACGAAGAAGTGGGTATGGAGACTTTATGGATGCAATGGATTTGCAAAAGGATCATGGGGGCCCATACTAGACATTCTGTGGGAATGTTTGCGAGAAACTCCCATATCAGCATTTCAGAGCCGTAAACAGCAAATCCCCTCCTCCAAGAGTATTTCAGACCCTGGTGGCAGTTCAACCTTTCACCAACTAGCCTAAACCCTAAACATTAAGCCCTAAACCCTGAATTCCTAGACCCTAAATCCCTATACCCTAAATTCCTAGACCCTAAATCCCTAAACCCTAAATCCGTAAACCCTAAATCCCTAAACCGTAATCCCGAAACCCTTACCACAAGCTTTGGACAAGCAGCCGGCTCACTGCTTGTCTAAGGCGTCTAAGGAACATTTTAGGACGGTAAATGCGCATCTGAGCTACAGTCTAAACTCCTCGAAGAGGGTTTATATAGGGCTTGGGGTTTAGGATCTGAACTCCTTAAAGGGGGTTATATAGGGCTTAGCGTTCAGGGTCTAAATTCCTGAAAGAGGGTTTATAAGGGATTATGTAGGGGAGTATTACTTAGACCAAGTTAGAACTAACATGGATGATGCAGGGAAAAGCCTCTGAAAGCAACAAGCCCCAATGAGACAGAAATGCGATCGAATATCCCTCCAAAAGGGTGCCCATGGCATGAACCCTGGTCCCTGAAACTTCGGGCCTTGGAACGTGAAGTTTGTGATCATACCTCCAAGGAGCAACGCTGGGGTTTGGGCACACGCATCGCACTCAAGCAGGCACGGTTCGTTCCGGGATCTCAGAAAAGCAGAGCCTTGAGGTTGCTGGGGCCTGGGACAGTGGCCCAGGAACCCTTTTGCTACTGATGGTAGATCAGAGGCGTAGGGCAGATGCTTCAGGGTGGATAGTTTCCGGTTGGTGACCCCATATAACCCACACAAGGTTCGCATGGACCGTGTCTCTTGAGACATATGTCGAGGTACCTGGTATCTTTCCACCTGGAAGTGTTCTTGAGGATTTGGTTGTGCGATGGGGCGGAGGGAGCTTTCGGCCTAAGCCTAGCAATCCAAGCATATAAACAATACCTACACAGGGCCCTCAAGTCAGTAACTATTACTGACATTGGGTTATTGGAGCCCCCAGTGTAAGTGTACTTGGCTTGTATTCAGGCAAGCAGGTCAAACACTTTACAGCTTTGGGGACAGACAGAAGCAAGGGTTTCATTACATTAAAACTAAACCCTAAATGAGCTATAGCCTAGTATCCCCCTTAATAAGCACTAGATTAATCCCCTATCATATAATCCCCTATATAAGCCCCCTGAAGGAGTTTAGACTATGGCTCAAATAAACTTAGGATCCCCCCTCGCACAGAGTAGAAGTGCTAAGCCTGTCTACTCACGCCATGACCCTAAACCCCATGACCCTAAACCCTAAACCCTAAGAAGCAAGTGTATGGGGTATTGAACCTGGCCCTAGAACACAATTCCAAAAGATAAAGGCAGGGAAAGCTTCTAAGGCAAAGGCTGTGGTCTAACGGAGTCTAACGTATAATGTGAAGCTTCTACAAACCTTAACACCTGCTGCCGGAGACGATGTATAGGCCTAAAAACTCATGCGGGGATGTTGGGGTTGTTCGAACGTCTTGTCATGGATTTCGCTACAACACCCCCTAATACTAGACCGCCTGATTCCCCCTTAATTGACATTCATTCGCCTTAGTTAGCCCTGAATATACCCCCTACCTAATCGGGAACCTTGAACGTGTAGCATTGGGGAGTAGTCCCTATAAACCCTGCACCACAATGTTTAGGCACCTGCAGTAACCCCAAACCCTAAACCCCTAAACTCCAAACGCCTAAACCATAAACCCTGGCGAATCCAACCACCGTTCTTGGGATTCCTGTTCTCAGCACTTGCACGTCGAGAAAGTATAAGCCCTCTACCTCAAGCCCTACAACCTAGAACGCTAAGGGTTCAACTTTAAGCCCCGGGACCCCTAAACCCTTAAGGGTTTAGGGTTTAGGGTAACACCCAACTCCAAATCCAAAGGTAGACCCCTGATTAATAAACCCCCTCCCCTGACTAGGGATCATAATAGGGATCCTAATATTCAGGCCCCCGCAAAGGAAAGGGTTCATTAATCAGGTGTCTACATTAAGCTGTAACCCTACATCCTAAACTCCAAATCCCAAGCCTCTCTGGGCTCTTCTAGGCCAAGGTGCAGGAGCTGCGCGCCGAATCGCTCAACACATACCATCCTCAGGCTCAAAAAGTTTTACACATCTTGGCAGAAGGGCTTATAGGGTTTAGGGATCAGGATTTAGGGGTTATAGGGTTTTAATTACTATTACCATTACTATTTCTATGTTTTCTTTTATTATTTTAAAGGGAATTTTCAGGTGGGTGGTTAACAGGTGGCTACCCTTACATAAGGCTTGCATAAGGCTGTTTCGGTAGTTAACAGGTGGGTGCCCTTACATGAGGCTTACATAAGGCTTATATGGGACACTAGGACTACATAAGGGCTATGGAAGGCTTTTATGGGCGAAACTACCCACTTGGAACTTCCTTAGATATTACTATCACCATTGCCAGTACAACTACAACTGCTAGAACCATTACCATTACAATCACTATTACTACTACAAGCAATCCCACAGCATTGGCATCGGCCTCATGAGCACTTTCAGGATACTCTTGGCGCAAACTTCGGGCAGGAGAAAAGTATCAGGGCCAAAGAGGTACATATGAAGGAAGCAAAGCTGCTTCTGGAATTGCTCCCTCTTGTCTGCCTACTAGGACCTCCAACAATCCCTTCATGGCCCCTAAGTCTTCCGAAGGTTCCCAAGGGCCGTGTTCTTCGAGAAACGTGAAATAAACTTGTCCAACACAATCCAGAAGCCCGCGCTAACCGGATTTGGTGGTGATGTGACATGGGAATTTCTCAAACATCGGGCGGTCCGTATAGAGGCTTTGAGGAGATATGGGGATCACAAGGGTCCTCATGAGGGAGTATTCTGAAAATCTTCTGAGAGAATTTCTCGATACGAATATCTGTATACGAATACAGACCAAGACGTCATGTCTGGGCGAAGGAGTACTATCCAGGCTCTCTCTCTCTCTCAGTACTTGGGTCAGAAGCACGAAGACCGCAAAGCCCAAACGCTCCAGTGCCCGAACAAACCACAGCCTCAAGAGGGGCGTGAACATCAACGACCTGTAGCCTTGTAGTGATGTGTCGGTACCAACTGGACAGCACAGCGGCACGGATCCTCAAAAGAATTGGGATGCTAAGCCTCAACGCCCCTTTCGACCAATTCCAATGCAATTTGAAGTTGAGATCTTGGCTTCACGTATGGGTCCAGGTGCCGCACCAAAGTATTGGAGTACCAAGTCAAGAAGACCAACAGAACCCCCCCCAAACCCAACTGTCTTGTCGGCTCGAGCAGCTCAAAAGCCAGAGACTGCATCCGCTTCGCAGGCTGTCCGTTCCTGGTGCGCCAGGGGGCAGGTTCCCTTAACAACTGCTTGGGATTGAGGTTTCCATTTCGGGGTTTGCATACATCGGCGCTCAAATATTGTGAGACCCGCGAATTTTTATTCTAGTCCTCATGATACTAGGGGTCCTGATCAGAAAAGAACCCCCCTAAGTTTAATGCAAACCCTAGTTAGGGGGACCGACTCGCCACGCAAGCCATGAAGAAACTGCTACGTGGGATTACCCCCGAAGATGGACAGTGAATTCTAGGCTTAGGGTACGCAGAAAGAAACCATTTGCTCCCAGATTTAGGTAATTGGACCCTCAAAAAACTATTTGGGATCCATATAGCGGAGCCCTGAGAACTGATCCCAACTAAGCAGCCGCAGGTTGAGGCTCCATTTCTTGGGTTGCGATGGCAAGCTAAGCCAGCCGCTTAGAACTTCGCAATGCTTGTCAAAGCCTAATGCGGAATCAAATGGTTGCTCACGAAAACTGGATCAGGATGGGAAACTTGATGCGTGTTTCTCTCTCTGTCTCTCTCGTCAACCCTCTCTCTCTCTCTCTCGCTGCTCTGTGTGTCTCTCTCGCTCTCTCTCTCTCCCTCCCTCTTTCTCACTCACTCTCTGTCTCGCTCTCTCTACGCCCGAAGTGTGACACAGAGCTGGAGATGGCATGTCTCACGTGAAGTAGAAAAAACCTGGCAACCGGACAGCTATTTAGGCCTTGGCTCCTACATCCTTCCAGGGCAAGGATATCCAGGCGACGGTCCCGTAAAACTTTCATGCAATCCCTTTGAGAAGGGGTCCATGTAGGATGGCATGTGCTTAGACCTCATGGAGGGGTTCCCATATAACTCAATTGGAGCCCAACTATTCTATCTATATATATATATATGCGATACAGGTATATGTGAATTCTGTGGGTATATTAGCTGCTTACCTGCACCGCGTGTCCTTTGTGCACATCTGTGTTCAGTTCCCTACCCCGCCAACCTGGCCATCCTCGCGGTACCCTAGATATGTAGGTTTTGGATAAGTGCTCACCTGATACAAATGACTTAAGCTCTGTCGATCCTAGCCTGATTTTACCATGCCCGAACCTCCAAACCACATAAACTGCGGGGACTGCCCCCCAAACTTCAAAATCCGAAGCACTAAAACCAAGCCCCCAACACAAAGCAACCCACAATATCTTTAGTCATGGGATCCTATGCTCGATCGTATACTATACCACTGCGTACTAGCTCGTCCCCAGAGTAGGTGCGCCACAAAGGCCATTTTTGAGGCACCTTGTTTGGGCAGCCCCAACCCCACAAAGTTTGGATCCCTTTATAATCCCCCTTAAGTAGATAGAACCCAAGGGGTCCATGTACCCAATAATTAGGTACTTGGGTTTTGGGTAGTATTGGTGTTGGGTAAGTATATGATTATTAGGTACTTGGACCCTTAGGGGAATATGGGGTAGATGGAGGGTGGGTGGGTTCCTATTAAAAAAACCCCTTAAGTAGATAGAATATGGGGTAGATGGGGGGGGGGTGGGTGGGAACCCTTAAACCCTATAAAACCCGCAGGATCCCATGGACCAAGGCCACGAGGCCGAATCTTCTTCATGGCAATGCTCTTCGGCTGACCTTTCAGCCTCGTTTTGGACTTTGAGGTTCATGGTTTCAGGTCCAGGGTTTCAAGATGTGGGTTTTCAGGTTTGGAGGATTTCAAGATTCAAGATATAGATAAAGTCTTAACATGCGGGCTGTTTAAGTTTAGGGGTCGGGTTCTACGGTTCAGCGCTAGCGCCCGATGAGTCTTTGAAACCCAAAGGCCAGATCACAAAACCTAAGCCCCGAGGCCCTCATGCCCCTGGTGCTTGTAGGGAGTGGGGCAGTGAATGTAGGTTCCGTTCTAGGTGTATTTGTTGGGGGCTTTGTGGGGATCCGTTCCCCCACTCTCCCTGAAGCAACAGTGTCATAAGTTATGGCGCAATACAAGTGTTCAACCTTGTCATGAGCAACAGCTTTGAGCGCACACCTCCTCAAAACCTCTTCATATACGTGTATATACCTATCTATTTACCTATACATATATATATATACATGTATATATGTGTATGATCTATTTTTCCTGAGTAGAGGGGGCTCATTACTCTGAACTACCCTAAACCCTTTTTGCAACAGGCTGTCGATGGATGATGCCTGGACTGGACGTACCCGACTGGCCGTTGCAAAGCCCTAAACCGCAACCCTAAACCCTAAACCATATAGTCCCCCTTAAGTAGAGAGAAAATGGACTTGCCAAAAAACGTCATAAGATCTCGACATACCACAAATCTTATCTACTTAAGGGGGACTGAAAACCCAAATTCGTCATCAGGGAAGCATCCACTGAGATCCGGCCGGTGAGCTGACGTCCTCCGTGCTTCAGCAAGAACGTTTGGGTTGCTTTTAGGGACCTAAAATTCAGCTACCAGTATATGGGGATGTTGTAAATAAAAGGGTTGCCAAATTATAGTGATTCATGTAAGCCCCTTAACAGCACCCCAGTGTAAAGAGGCCCCATAAGCAGCAATCACTCCGAGCTAGGATCACTTGCTTTCTACTGGTGTGCATCATAATCCCTAGGACCCCAGGGACCCAAATAGCCCAATGTACGGAATATTAGGTACTAGTTGTATACTTGGATCTCTGTTTAACCTCTATATAACCCCAGTTCGCATTTCATTTTGAAATTTCTTATGTATTAGATTCTCCAGTGTTGGTATTCTTTGTAATTCTTTGTATACTTGAATCCATGGAGTGTGTGTATGAGGGGTGCGTCATTCAGAAGTAGCTTGCGATCCGAGGGCTTGAGATGCTTGAGCTTGGCGGTTTCAAAAAATTGTCATGATCTCTCAAGTTCACACTAAGGACGCAAGCCTGCCCCATACATCAAGGGGACTACGGTGTGACCCTGAAGTTAATCCCTAGGATTTGGGGACCCTTCAAAGGACCGTAGTACCTACATGTGGGTCATATGTCAGACGCATACTGATATCCATCCAATCCAGCCAAAGAGGCTTTAACAGGACCCTACAGGAACCGCAATGGGGATCAAGGCCAGCCTCACACCCTGAGCAATATGGTACTTTCCCAAATAGGGGGACCCCAATATAGACCCCAAAATACTATAGCCCTTATTATTGGGAACTCCCAAAATGGTTGGTACCCCTAATTTTGGGAAACCCCCATATAGGTCCTTCAGCACGCTATCCCAAAAGCCGCGATACTGGATGTGGGCCAGCGGTAGGATGTGCTTGGAGAAGACACAGGGGCCTTCAGGGGCAGTATGATAGACAATATGGTAGTTTCCTAAAATTAGGGACCCCAATATAGACCCCAATATACTATGATCCTTATTATAGGGACTCCCAAAATGGTACCCCTAATTTTGGGAAACCCCCATATAATTAGGGGCGCAGAAATGCTGCTAGAACTACTCGCAGGCTGTGAGGGAACGCCGTCGGGGATTATTATGGCTCCTAACTGTTGGTACTAAACATCGACACAAAATTATTGCGTGAGCCTAGTGTAGTATGATACCACATTTCTCGAGGTTTCAGGTACTTAGGGTCATGTACGGCATTCTAGTACCAATCCTATTGCACGCATGGAGCACAGCACGGCACACGTCTGCAGGTTGTCAACGTTCAGAACGATCATTCCGTCACCATGAAATAAACTTGTGGGAGAATCAATGGAAACTCAAAACCCCTTGCTACTATCAACGGGTCACATTGGGAAGCCTGTCCCCGCATTTGCAAAAGTGGCATGAAGGAAACGCGGCCAATGGAGGCAGCTTAGAGCTGACATGCTTCAGGCTTAGACTGGCCGACCCAATTTCAACAATCCACTGGGTTGCTGATGAGGAACTCAAATTTAGTTGCCATATTATGGGTATATAGTGGTAATTATATAGTAAGCCGTAGGGTTTCCTTGTTATGGGAACTTAGTTTAGACTCCTTAACAGCAACCCAGTCCACCCCTCTGATATCCCTCAGCCCTTGAAGTTTGAGGCTTCAACAGATACTCATGTTCAATTCCGGTCCCGCTACAAGCACTCAAGGTTTACGCCGTTTTTGGCAGAAAAGTCTGAGGAAGAATCACCTTAAGAATCTCTGCATCTACCTTTGGCATATAGTCCCCCTTAAGTAGATAGAATATGGGTTTTGGGTGAATCATAATAAGATCCCCATATACCTCATATTCTATCTACTTAAGGGGGGCTATAACCTAATAAGTGCCTTTCCCGCCACACATCGGGGTTCCCTCTTCGAAGGTGTAGTGGCCATTTTTGTCATGCCTTGCAGCTAGCGCTCATGTAGCTTTGGATTGCTCACAAAAATGCAGTCCTTAAAGATCTAGGGACTGTACAGATACATGTACTGGGTTTAGGGTTTGGGTGGGGGTTCTCCGGAAGAAGCAGCCCCGAAGACACGTGAATGGTCGCCCTTCAGTGTTGAGATGAGGGAGAACTCAGGCATTGACATAGACTACCCTCTATTTCCCTCGAGATGCGGATAGCCCAATGTAGGCAAGATCTATAGACCTTGAGGCCCAATGTAGAGTTTATTTGCATTTTTCGGTCCCTAAAGTTCAAGCCTAAGTACCCACCACAAGGGACACTATAAGGCCCAATCAAGGGTACTGGGAAGGTCTAGGGGGTCACGCGCTTTGGTTAAGGAGCTCTAACCATTCAGGGAGTTTTCGTTTGTACCCTCAGGGTTTGTACCCTTGGGTTTCCGGGCCCCTAAACCATGGAATATGGCCCTTAATCAGGGTATTTGGGACCCGAAACCTAAGGTTTCAAACATTAAGGGTACCAACTTAAAGTCTTTAAACACTAGGAGGCCCAACCTTACAATCTTCGTTGGCTGTCCGCCCTAAACCCTAAACCCCTAAACCTAAAAAGATTTGTTATAGAAATTGTACGTATAGGGTCCATGTTGAAAGTTCTGGGCAACTTTTGACGGGATTTGAGGGTTTGAGGGGCCCAAACTTGCAGAAACACACACCAAATTTGCCCTTTTCCCTTCTGGGTTTGGGGATTTGCCAACATTGCCTGTTTTTGGGTGGCCAAAAAACGTCAACAGTGTTCCAAGAATGAGAAGGGAGACGCTTGTGCGGCCAGATTTCGGGCAGATTCCCTGCAAGGTATAGACTTTCTCCCTGTTTTTTGGATCTCAGTGAACTGACCCAAAACTCAAGTCATGCAGGCTCCTCTAGCATTTATGTGATAAGCGTTTCGCCCTAATGTTCAAGGGCTCCACCCCAAAAAAATGTTCAATCTTAGGGAGGCTATTTATCGTACGACCCGAACATTAACAAGGGGGTATATAATGGGTTTCGATTAAACCGAATAAGGGACCATTTATTAGGGACTGTTTCAAATTAGGGCCTGACTAGGGACTATATCACATGAAAGCATATTAGGGACTATTTCAAATTATAGGGCATTATTAAGGATTATTTCAAATAAGGGCCGTATTAGGGACTATTTCAAATGAGGGCCTTATTAGGGGCTATTTCAAATTAGGGCCTTACTAGGGGCTATTTCCAATGAGGGCCTCATTGGGGACTATCTCAAGTTAGGGTCTTAGTAGGGACTATTCCAAATTAGGCCATTGGAATCTGTTGCTGGAAATCTTCTATATAAACTCCTGTATAAAAGCCATTCACAAACAATCAACATCTAGGAAATCAAGGAGATCCCTAATCCTGAAGGGGCGTGCTGAAATCCTGCCTTAGGATCCAAGCCCCCATTACCTTTAGTCTTGGCCTTCTAAAAAGGAATCTTGGGGCAGATTTCAGACTTTGGAATTCTGGCGAACGCGCATTTAATATCATGAAGGGGGCTAATATTAGGGGAAGCGGTTAATGATTTGCGCATGCGTATTCCAACAAATACGTGCAAACATGCAATCTTAATTCATCATGGGCTTGAGGGTTTAGGGTTTGGGGTTCCGCGTAGTACACTGGGTCCCTTCACTGAGAATTTAGCCGCAGCCATCTTCCGAAAGCAACGTGGAGCCTGATAAAACATACTCACAGAAGGACTGTATAGTTTACAAGGACCCCTTCGCCGGGTTAGAACATTGCCTTTATATACTGCTTATTCGGGGCAGCTTGTAACAAAGATATGACCGAGGAGCAAGCTCTTTGTGCGGATCATGCCCTTAAGGCCCGTGCATGGAATACCTCCAAGATTTCAGACTTTTTATCAGGGCTTGGTCTGCTTCATTGAGGTATTTCTGATAATCCCGTTTTCCTTATTGGGCTTGGGAAAAAGACCTCGAATGCTACATTCAACATCAACCCAGGTAAAGGCCTGGGGTACCCCAAACTCTAACGACTTTAGGATGACCTTCAAGGGAGTGCAGACGGGTTCTCATGGCATGCGCAGGCATTTGTAGGAATTTGTGGGCTTGTATAAGCATGACATCAGCATCCGGGACACGCGCTCCAGCATTTGATGTTTGAAAGCATTGGCCCCTGGTATGTGCCCTTAACCCTGGGGTCCTCATATACAGTACCCTATATGTTCCCTTAGGAGTCCCTAGAATTCCCCTCAAAGGCCGAAGGCCCCATATTAGCGGCCCATATTTCTAACCTTATAAGGACAAGGAAGGTAGAGCTTATGCCCCGGATTTTCCTTCGATTCCCTAGATTTTCCTTCGACCCCCTATGCGAAGGACAAAGACTCCATGGCATGACGCATGACATGCCTTGACCTCCAAAGACATCCTCTCAACATTCAGCAGCTTCTGATTCCTTTTCACTGGGTAAAGCACGCTACCCGGCTGGGCATGAAGACACGAAAGAGGGGGGGCAACATGTGTCTGACGTCTGAGCCCAGGTTTAGGTGACAGCGAGAAGCTCTAAGTCTTGGCGACCGTTTGAAAGTTGAGCCAAAATTTGGAGAGCACTAGGCAATCAAGCTGAAACTCGAATACTTCGAGGCTCCATGTAGAGGCTTACATGCTGACCTTGGCTGGGCAGGGTGGCTACAAGAATCTGATTTAGATGGTATGTGACTGCGTCCTACTGTGTCCATGTATAAGGCCCTATGCTGAAGTTTCAGTTTGAGAGCTCAACGCTCTGCAAGCTGAACCAACCATGCGACTCTAGAACAAGCCCCCCTAACTTCAAGTCAATTTTGTAAATTGCTGACAGATAGAATCGCCTGTCATGTTATATCAAACAGTGAGCTGCGCGCTTTCCGGAGGCCTGGAACGCCATTTCAGGGGACCCGTCATACTCAACTGCCGCAACAAAAACACACGCCTGAATGTCTCGGAGACACAGAGGTTTCTGGAGAGGTTTCTGTGGCACCATGGGCATCGAGTATACTGAAGGTAAGGCTGGAAACAAAGTTCCCACAGTTGAATTCCCATCGCAGCCCTCACAACTGAGCCACCGCTCAAGTAATGCGTCCCTTACTAAGCGCTTGTATGCATGTGTATATATATATTTCCCTACATAGGGGGACCCCAATATAGACCCTTAAATACTATTGTCCTTAATATGGGACCACCAAAAAAGGGACCCCTAATTTTGGGAAACCCTAAGCTCTAAACCCTAAACCCTGAACCCTCTATCTATAGTGTATATATGTATATATATATATATCTCTCTCTCTCTCTCTCTCTAGAACCCCTATATCAACCTTTCAAGGTACCCCTAATTTTGGAAAACCCGCCATATTCATATTCTAAATTACAGAGTCATAGCACAAGTAGTCAACTTCAGAGAGCCGAAAATCCAGACCCTATCCGCCTCTACTTCATCACAGAACTCCAACGTGATCCAACTAATTTGTCACATCAATTAATAGCGGCTTTCAGATAAGGTCAGGCACAGAGTACTAGCAGGATCCATTTCCCCTCTCCCAACCTCGCCCCATGCAACGGGAAAGACATTCCACCGCTAGGAGCCTTGAGGCTTCACATTATTTTCCATGGCGTCGCTGGGATAGCACGTCCATCTCAAGTGGAATCCGTCCTGGGTGTCCGCGTGAATAGCTGAGGTTCAGTGCTTGGGGTTAGTGCGCGGTGTACCGAATGAATATGTAGTGGCGGTGCAGTGGCTGGTTCAAACTTCAGAGCATGTCTATGAGAGGCCGACATGGGAAGGGGCCTTAAGGTCCTTAAGAGTCATGGTCCAATCAGCTCTAGTGCACAAAGATCCTCCGAACCTTTGACTCACACGGGCACCCGCTCAATGGTTGCTGTCACTCATCAGTCTTCGCAATTGAGAAAACAATGCATGGCCTTGAGGCCACGCTTCCAGTTTCAAAAACCCACTCTCCGCCTGCATACCTTCACAATTCCGTAGAGGTGTAGTCAGGCCCTCTTATGCAGATCTATGTGCTCTAAGTGGAATGCTGCCCCAAAATACCTTCAAGCCAGGAATCCTGCAGGATCCAATTGCAGAACTATTTCTGCCAACGGTCTCTATGGGGCTCCAGGCAAACAAAAAAAACGATGCGTTCTGTGAGGTCAGGCATCTGCATGAGGGTCTGACTTGACCACGCCCTTCAATCCACCCTTCGGAGGCAGGAGGAACTCGTCACAGTCCTGAGATTACAGCTTCGAGTTTGGCTGCTTCATTCTTCATTCCTCCAACACCAAGATTTGGCATGTAGAGGCCTGTGGAATGTTGCATGTTGTGCTGGCATGCGCAGATGTCTGTGGATTTTGCCAGAGTTTCGACAGGACGGGCCACAGTGGGGGAGGCTTCCAGCCATTGCAGACTACGTTACTTTCCAGTTGGGTGCTTCCGGGCTGCCGGGTGGGGCAGTGGTTCGCATGCGTGCTCAACGAGAATTGGGCTGCTGCTTGTGGCAGTTGACATGAAGTGCAGACAGGCAACCACATCGAGAATGTAGTCTTCGTAAACCTTGCAGATGCATGGTAGAAAGTATGCGTGGGGATCTTACTGTGGCATGGTGGCTCGCTCCCCGGGTTGTGAAAGAGCTACTAGTCTGGGAGGATGTCGAGACTGCACTGCAAGATGCCAACTCTGCAGGAACTCTCATCTGATTGCGTTCACATCTTCCGTCCGAATCCGTGAGCAAGACACCTGCTACCTGGCAATTTCTCCCTCATGTTACGTGAAGAAGAACCGAACAAGCCGCTCAAGTCTGCAACAGGCTGGGCATCATCTGGCACCCCATCTGAACCCTGGATGCTAAATGCTTGATAGCCGAAAACCCCATAGAAGCCAAGTTCCCTATCCAGAGCACTGCTACATCTACGAAAACACGTGCTCGCGTAAAGAAGCAGACTGAGGAACGACACTTGGTTGTGAGGTAAATCCCTACCCCAGTTTCAGGTTCATGAAGTCTACTAGAAACAGCCACGCATTCAGAAGCCCTTAGACCTTTGAATGCAGTAGGTTCCGTTCGCATAGAACTTGATCAACCTTTTCCAGAAAAATCTTCGAGGGCTTCTCAAAACCCTTTACTCAACTTTCATCTATGCCGGTATCTCGGAATATTGACACTAGCCCTACATAAGCATGTGAAACAAATTTCATGCTCGGCGTAGACAGCCGTGTCCAAAACCATGTACAGTACTAACAATGCGGCTCAATCATAAAGCATTCCCTAGGGATAAAAGTATACAAATAATGCCTATATTGGGCCCCAAAGACTGTAAACAAAATCTACATTGGGCCACTTGGATCCCTCGGCATATCTTACCCTTAAATCCCGAATAAAACAAACAGTCTTCAGCTAGGCCCAGAATGCCAATCTATATTCAGAGAGGTCCACACAAGTTGAGAAGTTATGCTGGCCTACATGGCTGAATGCAGAACAGAATCATTAGCTCAGTCCCCAAGCCTAAACTCTAAGCCCAAAACCCCTAAACCCCAAACCCTAAGCCCCAAACCCCTAAGCCCTAATTCTATTCTGCAGCTTGTGAATTTCTCCCTCGAATCGGCACGCTATATGCGCACTTCTCTCTCTGGATCCTCTACGATGCAAGGCCCCTAAATTATGACTTGGGTTATAAGTAGCTTATAAGGTGGATAAGTATATAGTTATAAGTCCTAGTAATTATGGTTATGGGGTCTATACAAAAGAATTATGTAACTGGGGGGCACCACCCTGTATCACGTAAGCCCTCACATCTCTCAAGATGGATATGTCGAACCGCCCCTTTCTTCCAAACGCTCACCCATTGCTGAACCCTAAACCCTAAACCACCCCCAACAAATGCTTGAAACAGGCACCACAGCAAGAGCAGGGGTTAAACCCTAAACCCCCTATATAACCCATTATAGTAGTTTCCATTTTCTTTCCCAGTATCCCTTATATGACCCATTTTTAAACAAGTGGACCCCACCACCCGTTCACTGGTGCCAACCTGGAGTCTCCAGACCCTAAACTCTAGATTCTAAGCCCTGCTAATACCCACCAGGCTACTGCATGGTAATTGAGCCGTTGGAGGCTTTGATTGCGCTTGCCACGTACAAACTTGACCTTGCCGACAAGGTTCGACAACTTACTGGCTGTTAGTAAGGAATACGGTAATAAGTGGCTTTTGATAACCCCAACCCCCAAAAAAGGACCCTATAACCATCGTAGTCATAGGGTTCTAATTTGGGGGTTGGGGTTACCAAAATCCTTTTCGTATATGGGAATATAATCCCTATAGAACCAATATTTTGCCTTATTCCCTACAAAAATCCCTGTATGACATATTCCCTCATTCCCTACTAACAACCAGTAAGACAAGAATCTAGGCTGCTGAGTCTTGAGGTTTTCTTTAAACGCCACACCGTCCGCTTGCACAGGGCCATGGGGTGCGGGGTAGAGGGTTTAGGGGTTGTAGAAACAATGGCTGGCAGTGCAGGTTCAGGATCCAGGGTTTACAACCGGGAGGTTCTAGAACTTGGGTTATAAGTACCTCAAAGGGGGATAAGCGCAATCAGAAGTCCTAAGTCCTACTAATTATAGTTATGGGATTCAAAAACGAATTTATGTAACTACGGGACATCACCCTGCAGGGTGAGCTCAAGGGCTTACGTCCTGCCAAAGACATTTAGGGTAAGGGGTTTTAGGGCTTATGTGCAGAAAGGTTGCAAAAAGTGTACACGCAGATCTCAAGCCTCGGCCCTTTCTGAGCTTTACATGCTTCACATGTGCTGCAATCATATTCTGAAAGTGGGTCACATGGAGGGGCGAGCTACACAACCGCGACTACTACGCAACTCCTTCGCCAAGCCTCGTTGACAGCCAGTGAACCTTAACCACATCCCCCTAAGGTGAACCTCCCCCCACCCTCTTAATCTCCCATGAGTTATGTGGTATATAATAACAGATGGAGAGTATTTCGTATAACGGGCGTGGGGATGCCTAATATCAGGGGGGGGATTAAAACAGTGGCATTGGTCAAGCTTAGCCGGGGATTCCTGCCAGCAGCCCTGCACATGACTAAACGTCTTGCCCTGCCTGCTTCTCGGTAAAGCCGAAACCTCGAACTGCATTGCGGATCCTTTCTTCCTCAGAGTCCTCTGTGCAGAAAAGGTACCTTGGTGCATGCTGGCTGCAACTTGAGTCGACCTGCAAAGATTGAGTAGGAAGCGCCGCCTTTCAGAGCGTGCAAACAACTCGATGGCAACAGCTGGGCAGAGTGCACATGTAATTCATACTAATGAGCACTTCACAGCTCCTTCTCTCTTGCCATTCAAAATCCTCACGGCAGCCGCCTGCTACCAGCATAACTCACGAAAGCACAGTGGGAGCGCAGGTCGTCTGTTCACGAGTTGGCTAAAAGATGCGCTTTCTCATGGTTTTGACATACATCATTGACAACGTTGCCGGCTGAGCACATGTCCAGCTTGACTCTGATGCCTGCCTGAGAAAGCCTGTTGTAGGCCTTGAGTGGTCGCTGCTGCAAAGGGCGGCTTAAGGGTCCAACCTCGCCATACGGAAGTAGGGATTGAATATCGATGCCACATGACATTCAAAGAATTCAAGCAAACATGTTTTTGCTTTACAACCTTCTTGCGCAACCCCCACTGGCCACAGTGACAGTTTGAATCCAAACAATCCCGTCATGATGTTGGACCTGGTTCCAGTCTTGCCCTCGGAACCTGTGAATAATTGGGCTGAAGCACACCCGGTGGACCTTCAACTTGTGCAGGTAGTATTGCCTTACTTGCTGCAAGAACGTTTAACAAAACGCTGAGGTTAGGAGCTCACGCCGGGGCTTCCATTCAGCAGTGTTGCTGCAATCATGCTGCTTACCTCAGCAGTCTCTGGCCCGTGCTGTCTCAGATGATCATTCTGGGTGGGCCACCGCTAGAACGCCGCCACTCGCTGGTGTTCTGATGATGGCTGTTGTTGGCTGTTGCTGCTGACCATTGTCTCCGCGCTGCTGTTTCTTGGGGCTTCAACCTTGCAAGGTAGATCTAGACGACGCTCGACAGCAGCAGCTGCAACAGTGAAGCTAAAGCTCTATAACCCGTATGCCCACAGAAGCCTGCATGCCTGCTGTCCTGGAGTTTTAACCGCCCCTTGGTGCTGGCGGTGGAATGACCAGCGTGCTGCAACCCTCTCGGTCGACGAACTGGGAAAGGATTGGAGTGAGACCTCCGCAGAACCCAATTCTTCTTAAACAACATCGACAAGCAAAGATGTGGCTCCTAGTCCATCTCCTTAAAACATTGTAGCATTCCTAGATAACGTTGCATGCCTCAACGAAACCTACTCAGTCCTCAGCCCATCACTTTCAGCCCAGAGCCTTCAACCGTGCCTGCCCCAAACCAGCAAGACCCGAACCCTAACCTGGGTTGCTGTTAAGGAACTTACTTTAAGTTACTATATTGGGGAAACCCTACTATTTGCGATATACATATATATATACACCCATGATGGTAACTTAATTTAAGCTCCTCAGAATAATAGCACCCCGGTCTGAAGGCCAAGCTGAGGTTCAAGAAGTGCTTGAGATACGGAAGCTCTGCAGAGTACACACGTGTGGTAACAGCGAAGGTCGGACCATGAGATTTCTTCGCATCGTGTTCCTTGGAGCTCTAAGGCTCTAAGGGATTTACCTGTATATATAAATAGGTCGTATAATAATCGTTTCCAGGTTTAAGCATTCAGGGTTTAGGTCAGCTATCTTGGCTACTCGGGCCTGTTAGTCATTTTGGGCCGCATACCAATTAGATAACCTTCAGTGCCACACAACCCTCTGAGAAATAGGCTAGGAAACCATACTAGACGCCTATGGCAACTTGCAACCGAAGTTGGAAGCTGAGGGCGTGTGGGTGCTAGGCCATGGTAAGTCCTCCGATTCTGGTTGCAAGGTCAAGCAATTCACTGGAGCATAAGAATAAACCCTATAAACCCTATAACCCCCATATAAATCCATATAAACGCAATAAACCCTAAACACCCCTAAACCCTAAACCCTGAAGGTCAGAGTGGTTGTACTGGGATGTTCTGGGAGTTCCAGATGCTTAAAGAGATGTCGAGCGGTGAGACGAAACAAAGACTTGTGGTTCAGGGTTCAGGGCTTGCCAGTTTGTGTGCAATTGGTTGAGAGCGCCTATTGCTGGCTGAGGCATCCTTCTGAGAGTTACGTCTAGGCTCAGATTTCGGGGCCTGAGGTTGTGGTAGCAAGCACCAGCTGTTCAGACCTGCTCTTTGCAGCCGAAAATTGATCCGCAAGAGGGTTAATTACAGTTGGGGCCAGAGCCCTAAACGTTACCTGGATTTGAAAAAGACGCCTGGAATAATGGCCAAACCTCAGATGAAGGGTACATCGGCTACAGTAGTTAGTCATCTTTGTATGTGGAGGTTTTTGTTGTTTGGGGGTAAAGGTTTAGGAAAATTTTGGAAACGAGGCTCTTACGATGAGTGGATCGGAGTTTGGGGTGGGGAACGGGACTGTAGCTTTTGTCCCCTCCCCCAGCATCTGGCCACGCTTGAACTACTCGATTGTTCTCCTGAACTCTCTGCGGCTGCACATAACTCTAGAATCTAAGGCAGGTCTGCCAACACAGCTTTCAATGGCTGACATGTTTCAACTGATTGCTTATGTATTCGGATTGTGGCCCCTCACGGACCCTAGTGCCTGAAAACCGCAGCAAAGTAGATTACACGAGTTGCCTGCCCCTCTTCAACTTGCGCCCACCTCAACCCCCGTGCCTGCAACAGGCATGCAGTGCACGCGTCGGGGGGGAACGCGTCGGTCTTAAGAGCTACTGCATATGCTATTGCAGAAACATGTTTTAGGAAACGCATAACTTGTACAACCTCAAGCCCCACCCCCTAAATCCCTACACCCCGCGACCTTGAACCTGAACCCCCCCAAACCCAAATCTTAGCTCCCAAATCCTAACCTCGATGTAATCGCCGAACCTCAAACCAAACAGAACAGGAATCAGCCACCTTGAGCTGCACCAGATTGACGTAATTTCCGACGCTTGAGGGGGAGTGGGGGAGTAAATGTAGGGATAAATATCTGTGGAGTATATCGGATCATTTCAGGGCCCCTCTCCCCCACGTTTCATCAAGCACCAAAAAGTTTAGGTTAGAGTTAGAGCAACTGCAAGGGGCATTCGTGACTCAACAAGGCTGATGGCAAAACCAAAATGCCCGAAGCCCTGGGCCCTAAAACCCCAATCATGCCACCTTTTAACTGGTGGTCCGTAGAGAATAAGGGAACATTATCGCTCTACATTCCCTGTCTATAACAAATTCCCTTACTTGGAGGGTCAGGGGAACTTAGTAAGTAGGTTAATATGGATAACAGGGCGTATGAGTTGGGGCTATAGGGTTGTAAGTATAGTTACTACGCCCCCTTGACCCTCCACGTATTCCCTGCTAACCACTAGTATGACTGGGGAGAAGCTCAGGAACCTGGCTGCGAACGAGTTCGGTCTCCTCCTCATCCTGGAAATTTCAGGGTGCTTCTCACTGGTGGTTAGCAGGGACTAAGGAAGTATCTTCTACAGGGATCTAAAGGAATATCTTCCCTTTTTTCTGTATACCAACCACCAGGAAGCCTTGTAATTTGTATCTTTTTTAGAGGCACATTCGCAAAAAGAGATGAGCAGGCATCTCGTAGCAGTAGCCTTCCTTCAGATGGGCAGGGGCTCGGCCAAACGGCCCCTTTTGTGGTGACCTGGACACTCAAGGTCCTGCAACTCCCTTCCTGAACCACATGGAACGTAAAATCCGGACAAGGCGTGTGGAAATTCTCCGGAATTTTCCTTGCCCACTCTTTAAACTGACCCACTTGGCCCCAGGGATTCTGCCATAGTTCCTTTGTTCCTGACCACGTGCTGACCCTAAGGCATACCGTCCAATTCTGGATGAACCTCCTGGCAGTTTCTGGGCAAATCCAATCTGGCTTAAAGAGCCGGCCATCGCGTCAAAGCGTAGAACAAGATTGAAGCAATGCTGAGTGAGATGCAGTGCCAATGCGCTGAGCCCCATACCCCGGGAACATCCCTCATAGGGCAGTCATCCATAATCTGGCGTCAATGTGCTCTAAACTTTCAACTGGGGTGGAGCCACACATAACTGAGGCCCAAGAGGCCCTAGGGTAACCATAGAAGCCAGAATCCTAAACCTGAAGACCTTAGACCGCTTCAACCATATTTAGAGCTGCAAGGGACTTAGTAACAACTTCCGACGAATTATAGCCCTCCCTATCATTCGGGTGACCCCTTATGAGGCCTTGTAGTGGAGCATAAGTATGCTGATAGGCTCAGTCATTCGCGCTTGCCAAGTCTCATGAACCACAAAGTACGGTTTGATAGAGCAAAGCAACATCCCCAAGCTCTACGAATGAATTACGGCACCATGAAGACAGCGCGAGGCTCCATTAGTAGATAACTATTTACTGCATACTCCTGAATACCATGTTAATCACAGCTTGTTGGATTTTACAACCATTTCTATCCTTATCCCATTATATTTCACTTCTAACCCAACTTATGGGCAGCTAAATTAGGGTCCTGCTTTGGTACCGTTAAAAAAAAATCGGTGCCAAGATATAATCTATAGCCAATGCAGGGTCATAATTTTGAAAGCAACCCCTTGAACCCTAAACCCTAAACCCCAAACCCTAAACCCTAACTAGGGGCCCCTCCCTGCGCCTGATTCATGCCTGGGGCTCTTTGGCTTTGCAGTTTGCGTGGCGCACTCTCCTTGCAAGCGATGGTCCGTGAGCAGCTAGAAATGCATTCTGGGGAGCTAGGGTTTAGGGTTTAGGGTTTAGGATTTGGAGAATCTCTCTCAATGGGAGTTAGCCTGAAGAAGCGTATGATCTGTATGAACACTGAAGGCAAACCTTGCATAATGCCAGATGCCAATGGCACTTTTGCTTGCTTGGGAAATGGTCCTTGCAGGGGGGAGGTTAGCTGCTTAGCTCTGTTCTCCAGACCGCAAGCCCTGAACCCTAAACCCTTAAGCCCTAAATCAGGCAGAATGAGCTTCAGATTCCCACCAGGGCTGACCGTTCCGCTATAAAACAGTGCGCCAAACACATACTCTTAACACTCCCAAAAAGCTTTCTAACTCCAGCCGCCCGCTTGCATTTCCTGAACACCAACCCACAAACTCCTAAAAATTCTAGGCAAGGATATACGCGGATTATTGTATGAGAAACCACCAGATATTGCCTGGTTGGAACTGGGTTTTTCCATGCCTACATTACAATCACTCCTGCATGTTCCAGTTTCGATTCCATTGCCCACTTGCATTTGCATGTGATGCTCCATTTCTAGCCGAGTGCTTTAACCTTATAAACTTATAGAACCCCATGCATCTCTATCTCTCTTTCTCTTTCGCTCTTCCTCTTCTGACAGTCTTCTGTCTAGCTATATATATATATACACATTTAAATTCTATCTCTTTCTTCCCAAATTTCCAGCCGAAGAGCCTCTGCTGGAGCCTTGTGGAGCGCAGCCGCGTGCTGCTTGGCAGCATGTGCCGACTGCACATCTGGGTCTTTGACCTGGGACTATTCATTTAGGGCAGGTTTCGTTCCCAAGAAATGAACATCTTGGCCATAGTCTGAACTCTTTTAAGCAGGTTATATAGGGGATGATATAGGGTACTACTATAGGGGTTTTCAGGGGGAAGACTAGGAGTTCAGACTATAGCTCATATAAAATCTCTCTCTCTCTCTCTCTTGTGTACTACGGCTTTAGAGGGAGTAAGGGTAGAAGAAAATCATGTTCACACCTACCCCTGCTATGGGGGAGTTGCCATAAAGAAGGCGGACCCCACCATAGACCCCCAAACACTATAATTTCAGGCAAGGTACCCTCTAACAAGGGACGCCTACATTCTAGAAACTCCGTAAACATCGCCTTGTTTTACCACCCCGTTTAAGGTTTGGTGTTTGGGGTTTAGGCCCACTTTAACAACATGCCTATAGGGCGTGCGTCTAGGCCCACATTGTTAAGATAACACACTTACGTTGAAAACCACGGCCAAAGTAGTGAATGCTGCGTCTCATTCTGCTTCTTCTCTCCTTTTTGAAGCTACACTACAAAGTAGGAGTTTAACGTCTGGGCCTTACCCTAAACCCTGAATACCAGGGTCTGGGATTGAACGCTAAGCCAGACACCCTACAGAAGGAAAGCCTGGTGGAGCATAGCAAGAACCATTTTCCACCCAAGGATGGAAGCCTGGCCTGCCTGGTCTGTGGCTTAGGAGTGTTTAGGGTAGATAAGAGTCTAGGGTTTAGGGCAGGATCCACAGTAAACGATGGCATGCCAAATATTACTGCAGCAATGGAAGATCGAATGGAAAAGAACACAACAAATCAAATGGAGAGTGGGCTGCATAGGGTGTTTTCGGGGATTAGGGTTTCCAACAATGATGGGGTCCTCTTCCTGGTATACGTAGCTAGGCCTAGAGTACGTTGGGGAACATAAGACGCTTCCCTAATCCTAAGACCGCAGTCCTACAACCCTACGTCCTCCGTGTTTCTCCTGTAGCCTTTTCTTCCGAACCTAAGAAACTCTAGCTAAACCCAGAACCCTAAAACACTGAACAAGAGTTCAACAAGGCCCGGGGACGTCAGTGCCTTTAGGCTCTAGTTCCTGATCCAGCATTGGCTCTTCCCTTGCTCGTCTGGCCTCGCCAAAAAATCGGCAGGAGTCGAAAAGGGGTTTAGGATTTAGGGGGATTCTCAACAGGTTTGAGGGTTTAGAGACGGATGAGAGCTTTGAAGAGATTGTTGAGGAGAACCCTGGGGGTCCTGATACCCACCATCTTTGGCCAGGAGGATAATGGAAAAGAAAATGGAAACTACTATAATGGGGTTATATAGGGTTAAGGGTCTAGGACGTCAGCCAGGGCCAGGAAGCAACAATCGTGTCAATGAGAAGTCGAAAGGATTTCTTCCTACAGCCAACCTGTCCCAGATTGCCCTTGGCAGTTACAGTAGCAACAGCATTTACTGGGATGCGGGTAGTAGAAGGATGACCCCTCATGTTTCAACACCTAACAAACCGCCCCGCCCTCCTAAAATCCATTCTCAACAGGGCCAATGCAAGGAGGTACGGTCACTGGGTCGAAATGGAAAGGAATTGGAGGTTAGCTGGCTCTGCTGCTGCGGGGTACCTGCGAAGGAGGACGTGCTTCTTTCCGACGTTTGAATGGAGTTGGCCATTTAGGGTTTAAGGGTTTGGGGGTTTGGGGATTAAAGGGTTTGAGGCTAGCCATCGTTTGGTTTGATGGCTTTAGGGCTATTTCGCTGAGAGAAGGGATTGCAGGTGTCAGCTGCCAGTTGTCGGATTTGGCGATGTCTTATCGGGACCCTCTAAACGCCCCTACCACAGTTTGGCACCATAATCTCCCAGCAAAGAGGAATTACATGTTTGTGAACCTCCCATACCGATGCTGAAGCCCGGAAAATCTTTGCTGTCATCCTAAACCCGAAGCGAAAACCCTCAAACCAAACCCCCCATGCAACCTAAACTCCAGTCTAACCTCCTAGGTATTGCCTCGTCTTTTGCCTCATCTTGGGCTTCTTTATATAGCGCTCAAACCCCTGCCAAGGGCAAAGCTGGACCAATACTATGACTGATCTTGTGTCCTGCAGGACCCTACGCAACTTACACCATCAAGCAGGACTCTTAGTATCAACGGTACCTGTAACCCAATTTGTCGACAGCTTGCGGTTGGTAATACATGTAAATAGCTAGGTATATACATATGTGACTCTTATGGGGGGGACAATACTCAATCTAAATTCTTGTAAACCTTGTTTCGAACCCTAAACCCTATAAACCCTAAGGGTCTAAAGTCGGGCGCGGCCTTCTTATGGCGTCCACGTGTGTGAGCTCCGGCGAGCCCATTGCTCTGGATCTTCAAGAATTCCTGGGAGCTTCAGAGTCTGGAGCTTGCAAAAGGGGTTGCGTACTAGGGCTTAGTTTAAGGCTTAGAGTTTAAGGTAGACCCCTTCTTTTCACTCCAATGACCTACCGTGCTATTGGTTTTTCCCACTACTGATACGGTAATTGCTATTAAGCTGTAGGCTGTAGGTTATCAGGGCTGTAACCCCTCCCCCGAATATTAAACCACACTACTATCAAATACTCCTATTTGAATATATGTTAAAATGTATGTGTATATATATATATATATGTGTTGTTGTTGTTGTTGTCGTTGTCGTTGTCGTTGTCGTTGTCGTCGTTGTTTGTTGTTGTTGTTGTTGTTGTTGTTGTTGTTGTTGTGGGGGGGTGGGCGGCGGGGGGAGGGGGGGCTGATTCGGTAAACCATCAGAAGCCTGGGTTGATATTTCAGGCTTGCTAGGATTGGGGTTTGGAGCTCGCAGGAGGCTTCGCAGGTTTGTGTCATAGCTTTGTCAGAGGTCCTCATATGAAGCTCAACCAAGAACAATGCAAAACTCAACTACTGGAGCCTACTAGAGCAGAACGGGCTGCCATGCAACAATCCCCATTGCTACTCCAATTCAAAGGGATGTGGAGGACATGCCCTACGGGTCCAAGTACTCAAATAGTATATCATTTGGGCCGGGCCGAAACGGGCCCTGATTACATACTAATTACGTATTTGGACCCTTAGGGACGTAGAGTTAAGTTAAGTCTAACAGCTCATTGTGGAAAGCGGAAGACAACCCAAACAGCTCAACCCTAAATCCTGAACCCTCAGGCTTCAAGATCGCTGGGTACTACGCCTTACACATCTGGGCGGATTCAGAGTGACAAGCATACAACAACTAAGGAATACATAGTCCAAACAGTTCAATGGATTCTAGGATACCGGCCTTCGCCCTAAAATGCCCTAAACGTATGTAGAAACGTATCCTCGGATTGACTTTTTTTTGGGGGGGTGGGAGCGGGGTGGGGGTATGATTTTGGACTATGAACTTAAATACTTTGGTGGCTTAGGCAACATAAGTTCAGGATCATTACGCAATTGAGGAGGGCTGGGCTCCCCAGTTCTCTTGTGTTGTTCAGGTGCTGGGCCTCATTTTTGGAAGCTGCAAAATTTGAACATGTTTCCTGATCTAAGAACCGCATCTGTGACAATCATTCAGCTGGATTCTTGACGGTCGCGTCGGGTCGCGCAGAGACAGGGGTCGCCGTGAGTGCAAAGATTTTTGCAACTAGGAAGTGGTGTCCAGTGTTCCTCCTTGGCACCTGAAGGGAATCCTCTAGCATCAGCCCGGTTCTTTTCAACAAAGATCAGGGTTTAGGGTTTAGGATTCTTCAGAAAGATTCTCATCATCATAACCATCATCATCGTGCAATCCCGAAAAACTCAGGGCTGCCCTACTTGGAGAGAAGGTCGCATGTTCCCGTGCATTTACACCTGCAACACGCTGAGCGCCTGAACCCTATATTCTAAATCCTGAACAATAAATCCTACAGTAAGTCCCAAGTTCAAGCTCTGGAAAATTCCTCTCCCTGCCTGTACACGCCTGACCAAGGGAAACTCCGCCTCTGAGTAAGACTCCCTACTGGGATCCACTACTCATAAACAAGTACCAGAAATCAAGAACCTTAAGCCTTAGCCCACATTACCCTAGGAAGAAAAAAAGGATCCTTTTTACGTAGCTATAAGGAGTCCCATACCTCAACAAGTATAAAGGGTCCCGAGCATTGAGCCAGAAACCCCGTAAACCCTAAGCCCTTAGCCTTAGCCTTGCAAAGGTGCGAAATGCTTTCTCTTGGCCTTCTTCTTAGCCGCCTTAGCCTTAGTCCATCAGGTTTGTGGGCTAGTTGGGCCGCCGTTCTCAAGTGCTTGTGATATATAAATGATTGTACTTTGGGGTTTATCTTTGGAAGCATCCACCTGTCTTTGTTGAAGCGGGGGGGGGGGAGTCTTCGCTATGAGCTTTGAAGAGTCTTTTGGGACTATCCGGGGTGATGTCAAATCTAAGCTTACTTCAAAGATTTGCTTTTCAATTTTGGGTCTCTCGGGCACCCCCCCCGAACACCAAACCGCAGCCGAAGGCTATCCGAAGACATATCCACTGTCACATAACTTGTCTTCAACCTCCAGGCACTCCCTGAATCCAAGTCCCTTGTATGATTCCGCACCTCTGCAATGATGGCCCGCGTACCCCGCCAATGATCCAGCCAGCCAGAAGCATGGAAAATGCCCCAACGGCAGCCCAGTCAAATGCACGCACCCTATGCTGCAACAATCTGCAGCTTTCCATCTGTGTTCTACAGCTACTGTCGTTTGCAACTTCCCGGCCTTTGCGGATGCCGGCCGTTTGTTCGGGTGCCTCTGGATTTCCAGCTGGCAACTTGCATCCTGCGGAAGCAGAAGATATTGTAGAGAGTGCCTCTGGGATTTGGGATCTAGGCATTGCATGCAGGTTTGAGATGTAGGGGCATAAACCCCGAACCTCATGCAGGGCCCCTTTAACAGGAAGTTGGTCTTTGTAAGCCTGCGCAACCTTTTGAAGATCCACGTCGGTTAGGGGTCTGTGATTTGATTTAGGGTTTGGGTACGCGGTGGATGTTAGGTTGCAAGCGTCTAGAACAGGAAGCGGTGACCAAGTAACAACCGTCGAGGCAATGAACGGAAATAGCGGATCGATCCAGCAACCGGCTTCATTTCTTGCTGGAAACAAGGGAAATGAGATGTATGATGGCAAAGATGATGCTGATAAAGATGAAGCTACAGCTGGAGAAGCCACCAACGCCGCTGCCCAAGTTGCCCACCGCTCACAGTCTGCTTTGTGCGGAAAGTCAGCTCCTCAATCCCTCAGCAGACCATGCTCAGACACCCTCCTGTCTCTCGGCAGCTTCTGATATCTATCTTAAACGCCATCCTGTGTTCTCCTGCCTCTCGGTCATCGGAATATAATACATATATATATATATATATGTATGTGTATGTATACATATAGATGGAGAACTTGTAACCCCTGAGCCCCGGCCTCTCAGAGCCCTTTAGGAATTCAAAATCAGACGTCTCACCCTATACCCTAGGAAGAATTTTACCATGATTGAAGAGCTGCCGCTCTCCTGAGATTACTCTTAGCTGTTCTGAGCTCCTTGCTTATACCGCTGAACCCAGATGCTGCTCAATGCTAGATAAAACATAAACCCAACCTAAATCCCAAGCGTTAATCCTTGAACCAAAACTGAGCCCCAACGAACCCCAACTGCCCCTGAAACCTCACCCTAAGCCCTAAACCCTCTCTCCCTAAACCCTTAAACCCTAAACCCTAAATCCCTAAACCCTAAACCCTGAACTTTCCAGCTTTCCGCAGGCCTCTGCATCAGGTGCTTCTGCCCAGGCAGCTCCCACCTTGCTATAATACCCAGAGGCTTCTGTGTTTAGGGTTTAGGGCTTAGAGTTTAGGGTTTTGGTCTTTAGGTTTAGCGTTTAGGGTTTAGGGTAAGGTTTTGGCACTGGTGTTATACAAAATGGTACAATGGTACTTCCCACCTAGCTTCTAGCTGCAAAACTCATGCTGTGGGCTTACGTGGTCCGGGCGCTGTGACTGTGCACGGCTTGAATTTGCTACATGTTTGCCTTATTTCAATGGCCCGCAACCCATTTTTCAACGAAAGCAAACTCCAAACCCTGAACCAAACCCGAAACAATCGGCAAAACCAGCATTCTATACACTTTTTAAACTTTTCGTGTCCCAGTAGGGCGCGGGTCACTTTATTTGGCACCTTTTCTGACCGCCGATAGGGCTCAGCTCCCAGAGTCTGGGTGATGGGCCGCAGAAGCGCAGGCCAACAGAAACTGAGTTGCTGCTAAGGAAATTAAATTTGCCATAATATGAGGGGTGTACATGTATATGTTTTTTTGAATAGGCAGGTTTCCATATTATGGTACGTAACTTAACCGAAGTTCCCTACCAGCAGCCTAGTACAGGGGGTGCTGTTCCTCATAGCCCCTACATGCACAGGGATTTCGCTCTAGGGTTGAAACCCTAAACAGGTAACCCTAAACCCTAGCTGAACATGAACCTCTAGAGGCATTCGAGCTATCCATCCCAAGCTCCAGACTTACTGGTGGTTAGTAATTAGGGAATTACCTATATATATATATAATGCATATTATTGTATAGGGATTAACTACAGGGAGTATATTCCAATATTCCCTACTGACCACCAGTAAGCAGAGGGTAAAGAAAGACGATTTGCGGACCTTGATGTTCAACATTTATCCTCTCCGGGGCGTGCGTCTCCCAAGGGGGCCACAGGTTATCCGAAATCCGTCTTCACAAAACTGGGCGGCCAGAGGCTTCTAAATGCATCTACGAACACCTTCCATTACTCAACAATAAGGAAAGCTTCCGGGGGCAGCAGGGGTCGGGGGACCTTGAAGCTTCAGAAGGGCGTCTTCACCGCAAGATGCCTCAAAGCCTCTACTCTGCCATGCCTGTGTGGAAGGGCTTGAGACGCTACAACGGGCCCTAACTTTGAAACAAGGCTGAGACAACCCAACCATAGCCAGATACTTGCCAGTGTCTCTGTGCGGCTATACAAGTTGTGGCGAGCAATGTTTGAAAAGCTGCATATGATGCAGATGATCTTGTGATGTCTGGGGCTCTTAAGTGCGCTTGAGGCTCCCAGTCATTCCTAACAATCATCAGTTTCTCAATGTTCTGAATGCTCTTAATATTCTTCTTCGCTTTCCATTCCTAATGTTCAGGCTGAAATGCATGAGACATGCTGTCAGAAGCTTCACTTCAGCATGCCCTCTGAAACGCTTTCGGGCTTTGCGGCTGCGCTCGCGCTGCGGAAATTGGATCACATGAGCTTCCATGCTTGCACATGGGAACCTATCATATACCTACCCAAAACCTTTACTACAATTCCGACTAGCTATCCAAGTCCACAGTGCTGAGTAACCCCCTCCACCCAACCAAGAGAAACCCTACACCTTTAACATACTCCTTTTCGGGTTTCATCTGGTTTTGAAAAGGAAGTGAATAAGGAGCCCTGAACATGTACAAACAACTCAAGGAAAGACGCAGCCAAAAGCAGGAGAACCAGGCTATATCTGCGCCAGCTATTCCTTGGCTTTGCCAATGCTTTTCTTCCGCGGGTTTGGTGCGTGAGGGTTTTCTGACTTGGTATACTTTTCAACCTGTGCTATCAAAGTTTAGAGCTTAGGTTTACGGGAACTCGCTCAGCCCACACCAAGGCTAAACCCTA
Source organism: Symbiodinium pilosum (assembly GCA_905231905.1). Classification (NCBI taxonomy): domain Eukaryota; class Dinophyceae; order Suessiales; family Symbiodiniaceae; genus Symbiodinium; species Symbiodinium pilosum. The sequence continues at coordinate 82,567 of CAJNIZ010043327.1, forward strand.
TATAGTCCCCCTTAGGTAGATAGAACATGGGGTGTATGGGGATCTTATTATGATATACCCAAAGCCATACTCTATCTACTTAAGGGGGACTATCAGCCCATACCTCGGTCCCAAAAGTCTTGCCTTTAAGCTTGCGAGCCACCCCGAACCGCGCGTGCGTTGGAGGGGTGTAGCAAGGCCAGGGGCTTGCGGTTTCAGGTACTGTTAGGGTTAAGGGGTTTAGGGTTTGGGGTTTAGGGTCCACGATGACTACTATTGCTGCTGCTACTGCTACCACGACAACTGCTACTACTGTTACTGTTTCTGTTCTCACTGCAGTTACACTTGCCCAAAGTCTGACTGCTACCGTTGCCATTACGATGGCTGTTGCGAACACAACTCTGAGTCTTTTTTGTTTGCAATGTTACTAGAATATCGTCGCTATCATCATCACAATTACAGTCAGTACTACTTTGACTATTAAAGCTTCTATTGCTTTTTTTTTACTCTCACTATTCCAATTCGTAGTTGAGGTCTGCAAAGGGTCAAGGGTTTACTGCCTGGTGCTGGCTTAGAAAGATTTCCCTAGAGAATATCACTTAGCGGATTACCATGGCAATAAGCTCTAATGGCATTGAACCTTAAGCACCCCCTGAACCCTAAACCCTAAACCGTACATGCAGGTCGCATACTCTTGGTCGCGCTCTCTGACAGTCCTGGTTACAAGTCTGGACGTCTACTCCAACGATTGTGCGCGACTGCTTGCTTGAACATCACCATATTATGGCTTGGTCGAGGGTGCTCTGGTCAGCGTCTGATCTCAAACATGGCAGTTCGGCATTGTGGATTGGGAATGGAAGCTCTGGTAACTGGATGCTCTTGTCGTTTGGGCATAGGGGGCTCTGGTCAACGGATGATAGAGCATGGATGCTCTGGTACTTTGATGCTCGCGAACATGAACTTTACAACTTTAATATCGTTTTGGGCATGGGTGCTCTGGTCATCGGACGCTCTCAAGTATGAATCGAATGCAGTCGGGAAAGAAACCAAGTAGCAGCGACGTCTGTGGGGAAAGGCCACAACCTTCAAAATCCTGTACGGTGTTGCAGTTGTTAGCTATAATCAATTAGGATGATAGTTTTGGGGGTCTATACTAAACCCCGAAACCCAATATTGGGGTCGCCAAATTAGGAAAACGACCACATAGCTTTACCCTCACTCCAAAACCCATGTCTTCAGGCCCTATAAAGCAATAGCCATCTTTGCGTTACCCATATGAGCTATATTATGATCTAAGCCCCATTCAAGGGGGATTGTATACGGGAGTACTATAGGGCGTATTAAGGGGGATACTAGGAGTTTAGACAAATGACTCACATAATCACCACTTCCTTCTTTTTGGGCGCCGCTACTTCTAGGCATGAAAGCCCGTGATTATCCAAACTTCAGTATTGCGGGGGAACATCCCAGATGATAGAGGAAAAATTCTCCCCTCAGACCCTTTTGCCTAAATTTGAAGCCCTAAACCCTAAATCCGAGACCCTCGGTAGACCCTAAACCATACATCGTGAGTAGAGCCTGCAATCTACTCTCTAGTCCCTAAACCCTAAATCCTGAATAGAGCCTGCAACCTACACTCTTAGTAGGCCTAGACGCATGGCTGCAGGGGCACCCAAGCTCTGTGGATGTTGGGTTCGGTTCTGTGGGCTAGAGCCACAGATGTCTTCCGTGCGGCCGTGCGCGAGTCTTAGGCTTTAACCCGCCGGGATCCAAGGGAACGGGGCTGAGGGTTTAAGGTCTAGGGTTCGCAACATAGGGCTACCCATGAAACCCTGTGGGGTTATGAGGAAGGATGTCTTGAGAAGTATGAAGGGATTGTTTTGAGGTTCTTAAAGAATAAGCTGCAAATCGTGTTCAGTGCCGTGCATGAAGGGATCAGCTCCGTCAGGCTTCGAGTATGGGTGAGATTGTGCGAGGTCTGTGACCATTAGACGACTGCAGGAGCCTAAACAACTAGAATTGGGATTTGGGGGTAGGTTCTCACATGATTCTGAAGGCCGTTTTGGCATTTCGGCAATTTTGCTAGGTGACTTGGAGATCCTTAACCTTGAACAGTGTTTGGTGCGCATGACGTTGAGGCAAAAAGATTTGTAGTAAGTACCCTCTCCCAAACTGTCACTAAGCACGGCAGGTTGCATTGAGCAGTTTCCCTACATCCTAGGGTTTATAGTCCCCTTTAAGTAGATAGAATATAGGGTATATGGAATCTTATTATAATATACCCGAAGCCATATTCTATCTACTTAAGGGGACTATCGAGTGTAGGGTTTAGGCCAAATGCTAAACTTGAGCTGAAGCTGCCGAACTGAAGCTGTTGCCTGTTGGGCGGCTTCCAAGGAATTACAAAGCCAAGCACAAAAACTCCCCATTACGACTATTCGGGGAAATTCTTGCAAAGCATTCCCTAAACCCTAAGTCTTCTCACTCAAGAATCCTGCCTAATGCCAAAGGCGCCAAGACTTCAACGCAACTTCAACACTTTCTGCTGGAAAGTTAATTTATGGTAATAGACCTAAGTTTCAGGATTTATTTACTGGCTCTTAGTAGGGTCCATGCAACCCCTTCGTAACCCTATATGCTATATTCCTGTATTCCCTACTGATACCCAGTAAGCAACACTCAATACCGGAAGCTCTAAACAAGAACCCCTCTACATTTCACATGTAGATCTCCCCAGATCTTCCTGAGCACCTTCCCGACGAAGCATTTGAAGTTTCCTCGCTTCGCGTGAAAGCAAATATCGGGGCTTCTTGTGATGGCATGCCCATGTTTGAAGCTTCTTGCCGCTTTGGGATACAATATGTACTCAGGTCCTCTATTCTGAGAGATAGTCACTGAGGCCCCCACAGAAGGACACGCAATATGGCATCTACGTACGCGCTCAAAATTATTACGAAGAGCCCAATACTGTATCCAACTTCGTGTTTTGCATATGCTTGCGTTAGGGTCCAGGGCGTTCGCGAGGGCTTTCACAGCGGGTAACCCAACCTTGCCAAGTAGGACCCCCAGAAAAGCCAGATTGTTAATTATAGCCGGATCATAGTTTTGAAGAGTAGGACGCAGTCCTTCTTTGTTGGGTTATGGAGAATCTGAACTTGAGGGTCTAGAGCTTAGCTCCTGCCTGTAGGATGACATAAGAGATGTCGCTGAAAGGCACACGATGTCACAAATGAGTGCATTTTCCATGTCTAGCTAACCCAAAACGAAATGCAAACCCCACTCACATTCTCACAAGCATCCGAATACTCCACAAATCAAAGGTAATGTGCTGGGAATCTTCGTCACCAAGGGGGCGTGAGGTGGGGATAGGATGCTTGAGCTAATATTTTCGGACCAGCAAAGCAGGCAAGAGCTGCACAAGTTCCACGGCACGAACGGACTTCCAAAGTGGCAAACCCTAGGGATCCAAATAGGCCAATGCAGGAAATATTTGCAGTTCAGGGCCCAATCTAGACATCATTTGTATACTTGGATCCCCATATCATATAACCCTATCTAACCACGGTTTCCATTTCATTTTCCGTTTTCTTATCCATCTGATTCTCCATTATTGGTATCATTTGTATACTCTTAGCTGGCTTAGTGTTGGGGGACCCCAATAAAGACCCCAAAATACTATAATCCTTAATACTGGGACCCCTAAACCCTAAACCCTAAACCCAAAATAGTACCCCTAACTTTGGGAAACCCCCATATAAGCTCCACAGCGGGCGCTCTAATGTCTTGTCAAAGTCCACTTGAAGGCCAGGGTGGTGGGTACCTTAAGGCGCCTAAAGCCAAACCAAGCTAGAGCATGGACTGTTAACTAAGGGTTTCGGGTTTAGGACTCAACTTGCAATACCTAAGGAAAACTATAAGTGGGGAGTAATATCCAAACCTAGAGGAGCCCTAAACGACAAACACTCCAAGAACGTCTACAGATTCAAGTGCCCAACGTGCATGTACTTCCCCTGAAAGCTATACCTACTTCGACCCCGTATGGCCAAAATCCCAAGTACCCCATTCATGGCACCCCCGGTCTTTTCTGCCTAATATGCAATGGTACTACATATTTAGGGGCTTTAGTACCATAAGGGAGGTGGGCGGTGGGATTCTTCGGTACTTGGACCCTTTGAAAAAATGGTAGTTTCCCCAGATAGACCCTAATACTGGTTGCAGGGACCCACAAAAAGGTACCCTTAATTTTGGAAACCCTAAACCTTATGTGATTTCGAGCTTCCGCTCGAATGCGGCAGCTTTTCGAGCAGCCGCAGCCAGGCTCCGGAAAGCCAGATGCTGCGAGACCTTCCCAGGGAGCCCAATATCCCTTAATTGATGGATATTCCTTAAACCCTACTTGGGATCGCTTAATTCAGGAATATTCCTGAAACCATACAAGGGGTCCCCTTAATTAAGGAATTCCTTGACAATACCTGGGATCCCTAGTATAAGGAAATATTCCTTCATGAAGGGGTATTGGGCTTTTTGAGTTCGGGGCGGACACAAAGGAGGGGGTTGGGCATGGTGGGTTTAGGGGTTGAGGATATTGACTACAACCCTTAACCTGGGTGGGGGGATTACTGGAAATAACCTACCGTCCTTTGAAGCAAACGGTTGAAGAGAACACTATCGTGTTTCATAATATGCTTGCCAAGCCCAAACTTTATGAACGACTATAGGCTCTTTTTGATCTGTCGCATACTCCTATTTGGAGGGTCAGGGGGCCTGTGTAAGTATACTTATAATCCCAATAAACCAAATAACAACCCCAGTGATCCCCATTACTAACCTAGTTACCAAGTCCCCCTGAACCTCTAAGTAACTTAGGCCCTTGACCCCCTAAACCCTAAAACCCTAGACCTTTTTGGGGGGCAAAGCTAGTCCCTGCCTCTGCAACGTTGCCGCAGGCTTCCTCCGCATCTGCCTCCGCTTCCTTGGCGGCCTGCGCTTAGCGCTTAGGGCCTAGGGTTCAGGGTTGAAGGGTTAGGGTTTAGGGTTTAGCGCGGTTTAGGGTTTAGGGTCTAAGGGTGTACGCGGGTTAGCAATGAATGGAAATTCGAATGGCAAAGCAATGGAAAATGGAATCGGCAGCGGGGGTGTATAATAGCATAGGATCTCTAATCGGATACTTGAGGTTTAGGCTTTACCTGCTTGTTGTTCGCAGGGCGTGGAGGAATTGACATGAAATTGAAAGTGGTATCGAGTTTAGTTTACGGTCCGAGAATCGAAAAGAAAATTGAAGTCGCGATTTTCTATCTGGGCTTACTTACAAAACAGGTCACTGTGAGAGTGCGCCGTTTCCATTTGGTAGAATTTTCTCTTGCTTTAATTGACCATTTGCACTCACACAGTCTCCCGGTATCCTAATTAGAACAAGAAATGATGGGTCATGTTGGATTTAAGAACTAGAAAAACAATTCTAAACCAACAGGGGCCACCATAGAGATCCTTTCCTTCTTTTTACCAGCAACGAATGATTTCAGTGTTCCTCAGAGGTTTCTCACGAGACCTACCTAGGAGATTCTCAGAAACAAGGAGCGTACATAGGGATCTCGGGGCCATATGAGCTATAGTCTAAACTCCTAAGTATCCCCCTCAACATCCCCTATAGTAGTCCCCCTACATGATCCCCTATATACCCCCTTTAAGGAGTTTAGACTATGGCTCATATATATAGAAGCTTACAAGGGGATGATACATTTATAGGGCTCACCTTCAGCCTTGACTGTTTGGGATTTAGGGGTTGGGATTTCGGATATAAGATTCGTTTACAACAGCAGAGGAACCCTAAACCTAAACCCAAAAGGATTCAGGATTTAGTTTTGGCGGTTTGGGCGTTTTCACTCCTGCAAATACATTAAGTCTGGACCTTGCAGCTCCTAACAAACTGGAACACTCTACCTCATACATGGGCGCTCCTGCGCTAGTGAATCTCTCTGACTCTGGCGCATATCTATGTTACTTGTTAGATTGTTAGATGTTCTCACGAACGCTATAGCATGCAGGGACTCCCAGAAAGGAACTGAGAGCTTTTGGAAACATCTGTTTGAAGCTTCTCAAGATTGGGGGACTGGTGCCGCGCCTCGGCGACGTCCTCCTGCAACCTTCCCCAGACTTTCGCCAAATCCTCTGACACCAACTGGGAGTTGAACTAGATTTTATGGACATGAACAGTGCGAGAAGCATTTCCTTCTGCACCTCTACTTGGTGAAGGGCTGTGTGGGACTCGTCGCTATGTGGGGATGCAAGGATTATGTACAGAAATTGCCACTTCAGAAGCTCATCTAAACCCTAAACCCCCCCCAAAAAAAACCTTCTCTGCGAGGCTTTGCTTTCCGGCTGCCCCATCCACACTTCCCTCCACAGAGGCTGCGTTTGGCTGAATGATAAGCATCAGGGCCAAGGTATGAGAGCACAGTACTTTCCAGGGTTTAGGGTTTAGGGAACAGTCTCTAGAAACTGAAGGTTTGCTGTGAGCTGTAAAGTTTGCACATGGGTTTCGCGCCTTGGCAACTGTAGGGTAGACAGACTTCCTTTTGCACTCAGGACGTTGTGATAATTTGCAGAACGCACTACCCTAAATGTCAGTTTCATAAACAGGTGTGCCTTGCGGGACCCCAGGTATGTGCATAAACATTTATTGCATTATATTATATTATACTATATATTATACTGTATCATATCTTATAGAAATTCGTTACTTACCACCAGGTCATTGTAAGGATGAGACATGTCTGAAGTCATCCTCATTGAGGGGGGCTCTGGTCTAGTTCGAGCATTACTTCTAGCATAGGGCCAAACCCGCAGTAGTAGCAACAGTAATACTAGTGATAGTGGTAATAACAGTAGTCATAATCATAGGGAACAACAGTAATAGTACTGATAGTAATAATACTGGTACTAATAATGATCATACCAAAACTAATGCTAGTAATACTGATGACGGTAATAATGCGAGCCCCCAAGGCCATGGCCAATCCCATCGTTCCCCGGCCTTGAACCCATCTGCACACCCTCGACCTCAAACCCAATTTCCTAAACTTGGCCATCCGAAGCTATTGTGATATAGCGTCCCCTTAAGTAGATAGACTATGGTTTTGGGTATATCATAATAAGATGCCCATATACCCCATATTCTATCTACTTAAGGGGCCCTTGTAACCCATATCTCTCCCATTCCCATCTCAGCATGAGTAAGGGGCTCCTCCCATGCTGCTGCACCTTCTCCGCCTTCCTCCTGTGCCGCCTGGATGGCAGCCTTGCGAAGCATAGGACTGGAGCCATCCCTGAAGCTCTTATACCATTGAGACTACTGTGCTTTTGAGACAGGGCTACTACTGGGGTTTCCATTGAGTTTGCGAGGGCTCCGGAAAGCTTCGGGGATGGGTCAGGGTTTCGCATGAAGCTGTAGGGATTCAGGTTCCATGCAGCAGCTTTGACAAACCCTGGCCCCAAAAACCAGTGACCCTAGGCACCAGACCCTCCAGCCTTGACACCGAACCACTTCCTGAGCCCTCAAACCCTCCCCAAGCCCCAAACCTTGAAGCTCCAATCTTACATGTTAAAAGCCCCTACCCTGAGACACGTTCCTAACCCCAACAATACCTATAAGCCCTTCTTTCAAAAAGACACCACAACCCAAAACCCTCATTGAACCTAAACCCTGTCCACCCCCAATACCCTCCCTAACCTGTAAAGGAGTCCTGAAAGTAGCCATTGTATCACCCTCTCCGGGTAGTCCACATACCCAACATGCCTGCCTAGTCCATTCCAAGGTGGTTCCTCATTCTCATACGCGGTTCAGGGCTTATAAGTGGGTTTTCATTCAAACAACAATACAGTCAACACTGACCCAGTAGGTAAACCGCAAATCCTACCCACACTTTCCAGGTAATTTTCCACTTGATATAACCCAAGCCCTAAGCCTGAAACCCTGCAAATCGAAATCCTACCCTAAACCAAATCCAAATCTCATCCCTAGCCCCTTCTATATCCCTACATGACCCTCCTATAGCCCCAGATAACAGTAAGCCCCCCTCGCCCCTTTGAAGGGTTAATTGCGCCCCCCTAAACCCTAAACCCTTAAACCGATTGTGCCCCCCTGGCCTCGCAGGCCGCGCGCTGCTCGGCCGAGGACTCGGAAAGGCCCTGCAGGGCAGCACCGTCGATCAGGGCATGGCCTCGAGCTGCCAAGGGCCCTTTAAAGGGGTGATAGGGAGATTAGGGGATATATTTAAGGTGAAGGGTCCCTTTTAGGGTTTCTATTGGGGTACAGAGGGACGTTTAGGGTTTAGGACAATTTGTGTTAAGGTTTAAGGTTTAAGGTTTAGGACAGATTGGGAATGAAGGAATGGAGCAGAAAATGGAGATCACCATATTGTTGGGATTCGTATGCGGACTACTACAAGACTACGAGGATCCATTCCTTGATTCCCTGCAAACCGAAGTAAGTCCTTGCACTTTGTAACCCGGGGCCGTTTTGGCGGTTGTTCGGGGGATGCAGAATGATGCAGAGATGCCTTTGGGCTTAGGGTCTAGGGCTTATGACTAGTTGGAGGTCTAGAACCCCACTTACAACTGGGGTAACTCTTATAAGCCCATTTGGGGGATTTAGTAGCTTCCCCTAAATAAGGGGCCCCCACTATAGACCCCAATAACATACTATAATCCCTCATATGGGATCCCCCCAAAAAGGTCCCCTACTTTTGGGAAAGCCGCGTTTTGCTCGGGGTTACACGTTCTGGGCAATTACTAAGTCGCATAACATGGCTTAAACATGGCAATGTGGGGGACCTAGACCTATAGGCTTTGCGGCCTGAAAGCTTTGAGGTTGGGGTTTAGGGCTTACGGTTTAGGGTTTATGTAGGGTGTTGGGTTTACGGTTTAGGCTTCAGGGTGGGGTTTGGAGTTTTCAGGGTCTGAATTTGTTGTAAAGCAGGAGCCTAAACGACTAGAATAGGCTATCCTATAGGCTGTGGCTGTAAGACATTGGGTGTAGGGCTGTGTGGATTTCAGGGTTGTCGGTTCGTTCTGTCACAGCTCTGACAATGAGAATGCCTCATGTGACGCAGTGTGAAAAACATCGGCACACAAACTTGCGTGTCACTGGGGCATGGTCAAATCAGATAGAATAGTGATCACCCATGAAAAGCGATGGCGGGAATGCTAACATCCACCTGACTAACGTTAACACCCTGTTAGCGAGTCTGCCTAAAGAATAAGGGCTTGTTACATTAGTAGGGGTCTACAGAAGAAGGATTAAACATTATGGAGCGTTTCTGCAAGAAGAATTCTGGGCTTTTGGGGTCTCGACCAGGGTGATCTCGACTCTGAGACATGCCCACATGTCTTTGCTCCTTACATCTTGGCAGAATGGCACAGGCAGGAAATCTTGAACCCTCAACGAACAAACCTTGGGCCCCAAGCTAGTTCTCAGAAACTGAACAGAAGCAAGGAAATTTCCGGTTGGTAGTTTACTAGCGGGCAGCCATCCGTATAGCTCTACGATAAGACCTCCGTGGGCACGGATCTCCAGTCATCGGAACTAGGAATAACAGAGCTGCCAAGCAATCCATTGAACATGCGCATTATGATGCCGATGACACGATTTTAATACCGTATTGCGTACTATTTCGAGGCCCCCCAAATACGAAACCCGAACCCTAAGCCCCCTAAGGGAGACCTGAAAAAATCCTTAGGTTTGATCCTTGAGCACCAGTACGCGAAAACGACTTTTTTTGCAGTAGTGGCAAACAAATGCAGAAACAACAGTATTTAGAAGAATACACAGCGCAAGCCTTGGTAATGGCACGGCGCAACAATTAAGTTACTTCGTGGGACATTGCAAAGCAAAAAACACTGTAGCATCACCAGCCCTACAAACCTGGGCTGAAGCCGGCGAATAGCAACTGCAACAGTCCCAGAGGGGTAGAGCTCGAGATCCTATTTGTCTAAAAGAATTCAGGACCGAAAATTTGGGAGTCTATGTATCGAAGGAGCAGGTGCAAAGGATATTCCTTGGGCTTCCTTTTGGCTCAAGCTCGCTTGGCGGACTTCCCGGCGATATGGTATCGCTCAGCAAATAGTCCCGACGCAGGCCTAGTCAAATTTAAGCACTCCAACCCTATCTCTTTATCCCGAACCCTCCGTAACTGACCCGCAGATCTCAAGGGCCCAAGTATGAGTTGGGCTTAGGCTCCACATACTAGAGCCTGAAGGGTTTTGGGGACATAAAGCACTATACTGGGTAATTGGACCCCCAGGCGTCAGAGCCCTAATATGGGTCCTAACCTTGGGATCCTAGACACCTGAGTATGCTCTAGAGCCCTAATAGGGTTAAGGGTTTAGGGTATGCTCTAGAGCCATAATCACCAGGATTTTGGCATACTGTATGGGGTCATGCAGGATTTTGTTCACCAATAGTAGTGCCGGACCCGGACCTGTAGGGTGAAGCTTCAACCCTCAACCCTGACTCAAGCTGAATCTGGAACCTAAGCCCAAAAGCCTAAACCCTGAAACCTAAATCCTAAACCTTGATTTGATCCTAGACCCTCAACCCTATCTCCTAAGCCCGAACTCCTTCACACTAAATCCCATATCCTAAGCCCTGGATCCCAAAGCCGAATCGCTGGACTAAACCGTATATAAGACGTTATAAGACCTAAACCCCACTCAGGTCTTTGCCCAAAGCAGCGGCACCAGAAGCCTCGGTGCGCCGCCGGCGCATTGCCTTGCCGTGGGCATAGGTCAGGAAACTGGGAAAGTGGTGGGCCCCTTTGAAGGGTATAGGGCTTGGGGTTTAGGGTCTACAGGGGCGATTTGCATAAGCTTTAGGGGGGGGGGGAGGGGAGAGGGTTTGGGGCATGTTGGATCAGAAGCACGCAGGATCAAATCTCAAAGCTGAGATTAGGTAGCGGAAATCCAAGAAAGGATTGTCTAAAAAAGTCCGAGTCGGTCTTGGGGTACATCATGAAACACTTCTAGACTGGGTTGGCCCCTAAAACCCTTTGAAAATATTAATATATAGGGTCCCTTATTAAGGCCATTAGGGAAAATATTAAATATCCCAGGGGCCTACCCAGTAGAGGAGAGAAAAGGAACAATGCAGTCAACAAGTCTAGCCACTGGGGGCATGGTCCGCTCTGGCTGCTACACCCTAAGCCCTAAAACTGTTGAAAGCCGAAGCAAAGTCCCCCATTCGTGTCGTGGAGCAGACAATAGCTCCATGGAGTGACATATCGCCTGCATCGCCCTAGGGCTCCAGTTGCCTAAATGATGTGTTTTGGGCTCTATATACACTATAGTTACACAGCCCAGTAACCTACCATCTAAGCAGCTGGGAGGTCTAGGGTAAGAAGTGCGACCTTGGCATCAAGCCCGAATCACCTCCCCCTGAACAACGCAAGGAATGTGACCTAGAAGTGATCCCCTCATCCCCTCCCCAGATATCAACCTCCCCCCACACCCCATAATATCAAATAGTCGCAGTCGTTGTGGTATGCTAAGATATAGGGAAGTAGTGTAGTAACGGAGTCATTTTAGAGGGTCTGGTTTCATTTTCCATGCACGAGGTTTCTGGAATTCCTACATTGCACTTTAGGATCGAGACGTTGTTCCTAGACTCCGAACCCTCACCCACATTCCGCAAACTAATTACTTGGAATTTAACAAGCAGCTATTGTAAGTGGAGAAGAGTCCAAGTATGGTAAAAGCTATCTGTCGAAATGTCTCCCTTGTATATCTCCAGATTGTATATCTCCAGATTTGAACTACCTATGAACCTTTGATTGCCGCCCATAATTTGAGGAAATGAAGTGAGAACAACCCAACAGGTTGCAAGCGACCAAACGACCTTTAGTCTAAACTCCCAGTACGCCCCTCCATAACCCCTATGAGACTCCCCTATATTATCCCGTATAAGGAGTTTAGACTACAGCTCGCATCATCTTCAAAAAGCCTTGCAACATCTGGCGCCACAAAATCCCAAACGGCCCCCGATCCCCAAACTTCAGATTCGCGGGAGGTTCTCACAATGGTGCACCGCTATACGGCGCCCAGAAACCATGTAGATCTGGAGGTTAGTACAGAGATGATGATGTCCTCCTTGTGCAGTGTAGGATTTCTTTGAAAATCCGCAAATGCAAGTTAAACATAGACAGCGCAGCAGTTTCTTGCTTATATAACTATCCATGAACCCTCCAAGTACCCACCCCGCCACCCCCCCCTCCCCAAAAAAAAACAAAAAATGAAGAAGCTCGAACACCCCGGCGCTTTCAATGCTGAAGCTCAGAAAGCCAGATTTCTTTCCATACGCATGTTGCCAGCCGTAACATCTTGAATGCTTCCTGAGCTGTCCTGCCAACTCCTTTAGCGTCGTATGCGAGTTTCAATAAACACGGCCAGGCAAGGGATCTCTGTTAACACAACAAACTGCTCACGGAACCTTAAAGCAACCTCCCTCTTTGATGACTCTCTTGGGCACAGGCAGCCCGCTGCTTTGCAAGCTCCTGTCAATCCAGCTTCGTTCAGGTCGCTGGTAATTTTGAAGTTATACGGTTTGGCCTAGACACTAGACTCTACACTCTATTAGGGTTTGCGGGTCCTTTCACAAAGTCACTTGGACGCAGACCAACCTCACAAAGTTTTGATTCCCTCAAGCCCGAGATGTTTGCTAATGATGCTCTGTTCAAGGTACAGGGCTTATAGGGTTTAGGGTTTTTGGGTTTACGGTTTTAGGGGTTTCAGAGTTCAGAGAGTTTCATATGAAGCCCACATGAGCACTTTGTGTCGCTGCCAGGGTTTTGCGGACATGTTAACTTCGACGACACGCAGTTCCCAAAATTAGGGTTCCATTTTGATACCCTTAAATAGCGGGTGCCGTAATATAATCTACCCTAAACTCTGAACCCTGGCCCTTATTTTTGGGAAACACCCACGCACTGTGCAGGAGGGCCAGGTGGCAGTGCTTTTTGCAGTGTGCTTTCTTGGCTTGTCCTTGAAGTCAACCTTAAGGATGTCTATTGACCACTATTACTGTTGCTATTACTCTTACTATTATTGTCATGACTACTCGTATTGCTATATATATGTGTATATATATTAATATTAGTACCCCCAGACCCACCTTCTCCATCAGGTGAACATTCGTGATGGCGCAGCTGCTGTGATTCTTTGGTGTGTGTGTGTGTGCGCGCGCGCGCGCGTGTGTGTGTGTGTGTTTCTAAAATAGGTTTCAAGGTTTTTTCAAGTATCTATGCAGGTACAAGTAGGAAATCACGATACTTGCAGGTTCTACAGAGGTACAAGTAGGAGCCAACGGCTTGTAAACCATACCGCCATTTCTAACGTTCGTGTTCCCAGAACATACGGTGGACCAGAGCATCCATGCCCAAACCATAATAACGTTCGTGCTCCCAGAACATACGGTGACCAGATGCCACAACCATAATTAACGTTCGTGTTCCCAGAACATCCACTTGCCAGACTACCCTATAATTCCCTCTGCTAGTAAAATGCATGGTCAGGAAGGATGTCGGTGGCAAGGATTCTCAGATCTGGTCCCAGGCGACCTGGCTATGTCCCCGCCGTGAAATGCTGTGAGAACGAAGGACCTTTTGAGCGCTGTGCTGTCCTCAACGTTAGATTTTTGTAGTCCCCCCCAAAAACTCAAGGTTTTTGCGCATAGAGCCCCTCAGTATCCCGAAAAATTTAGACTTCAATGTGCCCGAAATCCCACGCCCACCAGTATTCCGCGATAGGCGACGGCAAACCTGGGGTTCTGGTCGTATTATTACTATCACTATAGTACTATTCCTTGAGGATGTGTTTCAATATTTTTCGGTAAGCTCAGCGATCAAGACCTCATAGCAGCAGAACAGAGCGGATTCACGGGGAACATGCACACAACTTCCAGAACGAGAAGTGCCTGAAAACATCCACACCCGGTGTGCGTCTTGGCGGCAAACTGCTGGGTTTAGGGCTTCAGAGCGAGTAGCATTGGTCCCACTATCTCATAGTCGGCTATCGCTTAGAAATTATGAGTCCAATTCCATGTTCAGGTTTCTCTACTAGAGTATATGATGCCAGGTACGGTATAAGGGCCCTCTTAACACGGGCGATTGTCAAAATCATGGTCCCTTTTTGGGTCCACCAAATTAGGCCCCGTATTAGGCCCCGTATTATAACAGGGACCCAAAACGGGATCATAATTTTGACAATCCCCCACATCCAGGACTCTTGAAGGTGTTGGGCTGATAGGCTTGAAGCCAAAACGCAGCCCACGCACGGCAAGAAGCAAAACTACTGCTAAGCCTGGGGATCCAAGCATACAAATAATGCCTACATTGGGCCTGTAAATAGTACTTGCATTGGGCCATTCGGATCGTAGGGAAATGATACTAAGAATACCAACAATGATGATGTTATTACTATTCTTGCTGTTCTTACTACAAAGCAGCAAGCACGGGACTCGTGGCTGAGCAGCTGCTCTGCGAAGCTGTATAACATGACACGGGCTCCAAATATGGACAAGCGCTACATTCTGAGAGGAGCTTGCCACCTCATCAAAAGATGCATGAACCGCCCCATGAGTTTGCACCAACGCCTTCAAAAGATACACGTGGGTGGTTGTCAAAACTATGGTCCCTTTTTGTATCCCTCTTATAATACGGCACCTAGCATTTGGAATACCCAGAAAAGGGATCATAATTTTGACAACCACCCATGTATAGGAAGCCTTGTGGCATCCAAGGCCGCCTGGCTCTGTACACGACTATGAGCACTGCAAGGTGATGGGTCTATGTTCGCTAGGACCAGAAAATCCACAGTCTATAGAATGTGGGGCCCCTAAATCATAACTTGGGCTATGGGTAACTCACAAGCGGATGAGAGTACTTATCTGTGCTATCAATTATAGTCATGAAACTTAGTAGCAAAGTTCTGTAACTAGGGGGCATCACCCTGTAGTGGGCCGAGGCATTGAGCCGGAAGCCTATCCCTTCAACCTGCAACCATCTGAGGGGGGCTTCCTAAATTTTAGGGATACCTTTTAGGGGTGCCCATAATAATCATCACAGTATTTGGGAGTCTATATTTGGGTCCCGATGTTTATACATCCGGACGTGCAACTAATCGAGCAGGCATTTTGTACTACCTCTGTGGAACACAACGTCAGGCCGCCAGCACTTCAAAAACCGGAGCTTCCAGCCAACCTCCGCCAAACTCCTCCACCAAAACCCCTTCCAGCCAAAACCCGCTCAGCCAAACCCCAGCCAAGACCCCCTCCAGCCAACACTCCAAGTGGCTCGGCTGGAGGGTGTGTTGGTTGGAGGGGCTTGGCTGGTCGTTGGAGGTGATGGCTCGCTGGAGGGGTGGTTGGCTGCCAGGTGGCTTGGCTGGGGAGGGGGCCTTAGCTGGTTGCTTGATGGGGCTTTGGCTGGAGCGGTTGTGTTGGCCTGAGGTTGGAGGGGTTGGCTGGAGGGGCTTGCGTGTCGGTGGCTTGGCTGGTGCTGGAAATGTGTTGGCTGGATGGCTTGGCTGGGCTGGAGGGGCTTTGGCTGGAGGGTTGGCTCGCTGGAAAGGGCTTTGGGGTGTTGGTGGTTTGCTGCTGGAAAGTCTTTGTTCATCTCTCCTGCTCTGTGTTGTGTTTTTGTTCTTTCTGATTGTTTATCTTGGTTTCTGTTTCTTCTCCTTTTCTGTTCATCTCACGTCTCTTGCACTCGTTTGTTGTTATTTATTGTCTTTGCTTCTCTTGCTCCCTTTCATTTGGCTTCTCTCGCTTTTTTGTCTTGGTCTCTCTTCTTTTCTCTTGCCCCTTTCTACTTTTCGAGTTTGTCTTCCTTCCGGCTGCGAAATGCCAAGGGGTGGCTGGAAGGGGATTTGGCTGGAGGGCGCTTTAGCGCGCAAACAAGGAAACATCCAGATTTAAACAGGTTTCTAATACTACCTCAGAAGCGTTACAGGTTGACCCGCCATCCACTTATTCGACAAAAGTCACAAACTCCTTAAAGGGGCTATATAGGGAATTAGATAGGGGAGCATGATGGGGGGGTCTCACGGGGGACACTAGGAGTACAGACTACAGCTCACGTGGGGGGAGGTCCTCATCGAAAGTCGCGATACGCCGAGCCGCCTGCTCAAACTTATTCGCGAGGAGGGTTGGGCAGGATTTTGCCTGAAACATACTACGAAACACGTAATGTGATCCACAGTTGTAGGTATCTCAAGGCTGGGTAAGTGTAAAGGAGTTAAGAATGTAGAAGGACTGCATAGACATCATAGACAATGAAGCTAATGCTTCCACTGGGACAGTCATGACGTTGATGCACCATTTGTGTGATTCCCATACCTGAACTCCTCGATTGCTTCGAACTGCAGTAAAAAGTGGCATGCACATCAGGTGCGGCCCTAGATTTAGAGTAGGATCTGTGAGCGCATTACACTGCAGATATATAAGGCTTTCTCTCTCTCGCAGACTCGAAACGCAGATATATAAGGCTTACAAAGGGAAAATAACATTGGCTATCATCAGACTTCTACATTACGGACGAGGCAAACTGCGACAATAAGTCTTTGGGCAGGCCGCGAGTCTCAAAACACATGACAAACACTGCCGTCTGTTGTATCTGTGTCACGCATGCTATGCAAGTCATCACCTCCCAAGATAACCCCACCGAGAGGTGGCGTTCTGGTACAGTATAAGGAGTATGCATGGACCTGGAGCAGAGGGGCTGTTTGAAGGTGGAGGTGGTTGGGTAGGTAGGGTTGTGATGATGCTGAGAAGCTGCGCTGGTTGGTCGTGCTCTGCAATGCGGAGGGCAGTATAAGCGGTGAAACTACGGTGGCTTGGCCGAAGTGTTCCCAACTTACTGCTCATGCGTATTCAAGGGGTGCTCTTGAACATCAGGATTCTGAAGGCATCTGTAGCAGCGTTCCAGCTCCACACTGTTGTCTTCTCGAAAAAGAGGCTGAGAAACGTTGAAGGTTCAAGATATCGGGGCTTCAGTGTCCACCCTTGAACTGACCCCCATGAACTCTTAGGTGCAGTGCGCGCAGTCTCTTTCTGTGACGCTTTGACCACGCGGAGCCCGGTTGCAGACAGTCGGGGACGCTGCACTTGAGACGCTTCGTGAAATCCTCAAAGTTGTGCTCTGCCGGGGCCGAAGCTTTTGGACATTTTGGATGAGGTTCATTGCAAAAGCCAACATGATGACAACTCTAAGGGGCTACAAGCTACAGCATGACGTGGCTATAACTTACCTATGTTCTGGCCCCACACTTGTCTCTGGGTATTGGGTGTCAAGGCAGAAGCCTAAACCCTCAGGTGTCCCAGCTGGACTCTTCAGCTGAACACGTGGCAGGTTGAAACGCAACCCATCGTGCCTGCAAGTTTACAATAGCCCAAGAGGTCCACGGAGTGCTTTCTTTTTTCAGTTGGGCCCTGTACATTCTGTAGGGGAGCCGCTTCAATCAAGGCCCTTCCTTCCTTCTTGCTACGTTTAGGTGGACTCCTTGGGTACCCAGGGAGCCCTTTTCCTGTAACAAGGGAATGGGTCTAGAAATCGTGGTAGAGAAAAAAATTCCAGGTTGGGGCTCCCCGGATAGAACGCCGAGCATTTCCCCGTGGGTCGCGCTGCCTTTGTGCATGTGCATTGCAGCTCTAGCTTCCTGCCTCCAGACGTTTAGCACCCAGTACATTATAGTATATTGTAGTATAGTATGCTATACTAGTAGATTATCGTAAAACAGAGTATGAAAGGTATGGCTATATTATAGTATATTATCTCAAAATAGAGTATGAAAGGTATGGCTCTCCCGGTGGTGACTTGCATACTCATAAACACGTGTGCGTGACAGACATCATGTAGCCGTGTCATACATGAAAGAGAGGGCTTGACCTAGAGGAGAGAAGCTTCTATGAGGCGTCTGCCGAAACATAGCGTGCTATCAAATGGCGTACATGTGCGGAAAAGATGGGAAGCATGCCTCGTAGGCTTAGCGTCTAAAATGGAACTTGACGCGAGTTGGGAATCAGCTGTGAAGACTTCTATAAACAGGGTGCCGCCGTAGTAATTGAGGTGGTGTACATAGAACCGATGGCCGATGGACAACAGACCAGCTTCTAGCTACAAGGCTATCTTTTGTTTTGACTGAATCCTACCTAGGTTGGGAGCAGGAGCTACAAGAGCAAGACTAGAAGATTGGCTTGCGCAGCTCAATTGAGCACCGGACCGAAGGTGGGAGCTTAGACCACTCTGCTTTGCGCTTCTTCGAACTTGAATTACTGGTTCCCAACGACAGTGTCTACCCTATAAGGTTCCCCCTTCATTACGCAAAATTATGGCTAACGGCTAACTATCGCAAACGGAGGTAGTACCTTGATCAAGCGGGCTTGGTTCTGATGTTTAGATGACTTCACCCCATACAATACCTCACTTGCGACGGTTGTGATGGAATCATCCGTGCATTGATGCCTGGCTTGGGTAACTCATTCTTTCGACTCAGGATTCAGACATGTCCGCGGCCCCATATAAAGCCCAGCCTCCTAGAGTCTATACAAGCCCTAGAACGATATCCCGCAGTCAGGCGATCAGCTCATCGCCCAAAAAACTGTTATCTGTCACTTGTTGCAGAGCTTCTAAGAACCCAAAAGGTTTAGGGTCTTCTACATTAAGTCAAAGGGTTTAGGGTTTCAGGTTTTGGGTTTAGCCCCTGGGCCACTCCAAAATTTGCAACCTGTGGTCCACAACCAACACGACGAGCCACATGGGCTCTTCTTCTCGGGGTTTAGGTAAGGACGCCTGTTCATCATCGGGTCCAAAACGGTCCCCCACATTTCAACCCACCCCCGAGAAGCCCCAAATTATCCTTGAATAACGTCTAAAATGGCCCTATTAGTCCCTATAAATCTTTTTTTCTGGGTGTTGTTATGTGGGAGGACCCCGGGGATACCCTTTCACAGTATACATAGGTTTGAGGCACAGGTGAAAGTCAGCAGAACCCTAAACCCCAAATCCTCAATCCTAAACTCCTAGTCCTAAGCCCACATTTAGCCTAAATCTTAAGCCCAGAAACTCTATAAACCCAAAGCCCACTAGTCCTAAACACCATTATTCCTCTAAGCCCTTAACTTTACAAGTCCCAAGTCCCAATAAATCCTAAACCCCATAAACCCTACCCTAAACCCTAAACCCTAAAGGGCTCAGATTGAGCTGCTTTGAGATGACAGCTTCGGCGCCAGGCCGTGATCCGAGCCAAGGTCGGTCAAGATTCCTGAGGGTTTAGGGTTCAGGGTTTAGGGTTCAGGGTTTAGGGTTCAGGGTTTAGGGTTTAGGGTTTAGGGTGGGGGGGGATGTGGTTAGGGTTCAAGGTTTTGGGGTTTGGGGTTTAGGGTTTTGGGGATCTGAGGTTTTGGGGTTTCGGGCTTCAGGTTTTGGAGTTGATGGTTGAAGCTTTTGGGGTTTAAGGTTTTAAGGTTTTGGGGTTTAGGGTTTAAGGCTTTGGAGTTTAAGGTTTTAATGTGTTCGGCTTCTTCTTTCAAACCCCATCTGGTACTCTTCAGGTGGTTACCCATCAAAGAAAATGAGAGCCGAGTCAGGCGCGCAAATCGGGAACAAGAGGGGGGCGAGAAAAGAACAAGCAGGAGGGTTAGTCACAGAGAACGTGGGGGGGAGTCAAGAACAAGAAAGGGGGAGGGGGGGCTGGCGAGTGGGGAATGAAAAAGGGGGAGAGTCAGGAACAGCAAGAGTTCTGATCGGAGGCCTCTAGTGTAGGCAACCTGCCATTCCTTTACGATGTCTTCGCAATGTTTGTTTGCTCTTTGCGTACGCCAAACCCTAGACCCAACAGTATCAATACAAGATACAAACTCAATCACTTCGGGTCTCAACTCTAATTTTCAAAAATTGCCACAATGTCAGAAGTAAAAGACCAAACTTTCATACTTGATGAAACGCCCCAAACGCTGAGAAATTGTTATTATTCCTCACCAAAACCATCAACCCTCAATACGAGATGAAAGATACAATTACTTAGGGTCCCAAGTCTTATTTGACATGTTTCATTCATCTCAAAATTCTAACAGATTTGGAATTTCAAACTTGGCAAAGGCCCCAAACCCAAAACAAAGGTAATAAACCTTAAGCCCGAAACCGCGTGTTGTTCCCGACTGCTTTTTTTGACTCGTCCCCTGTCCGTTCTTGACTGAGGCCCGCTTCCAGGTCTGACTCGCCCCTGCCCTGTTCTCAACTATTCCGTTTCCGGCTCAGGGCCCCGGTAGCTGACTCGGCCATCATCACTGTAAAGGAGGCCTGTCACATAGGTCCGCACATGCGTCTTATATGGGGTTACCACATGATAACTACCCACCTGTGGGTGTCTTTGAGAGCTCAGGTCCGGGGTTCAGAGCATCAGGTTGAGGGCCCCCCAGAAACAATCCCTAAACCCTCAGGGTCCAAGTACCTCATTGGTATATAGTTTGGGCAAACATATTCCATATGTAAATGTTTTGGAATCACACCATCTAACATTTAGATACTCAGACCCTTAGAGTCATTATCTTTTCCCTCGAAAAGTCAACAGCCCCCACCCCCAACATGCAAGAAGTCTCCAGATATGATTTTGGAGATCAAGCAGAAGGCTTGATAATACGCTTCCGCAAACCTCCACAGCATCGGAACCGAGCTGCTTCCCAGAAACTTTTGGGTGACGTTGGTGAAGTTTGTCACATTGCTGCCTCAGCAAGACGAATTCTGCATTTGGCGTTAGGGATGGAAGGTTTAGAGGTTCATGATAGCCCTAAACCCCAAACCTTCTACCCACCCTCTATACTACCCCCCCCCC
>CAJNIZ010043327.1:103878-154959 GCA_905231905.1 Symbiodinium pilosum
ATGCACCGCGAGCACGCGGCCCGGGGCGCCTGCGCCCGAGCGCGCGACCGCCTTGTGCAAACCCTAAACCCTAAACCCCAATCCCTAAGCCCTAAACCCTAAACCCTAAACCTGGCCTTTGGAGCTGCTTTGAAAAGTTTTACCCCGAAATCATGGGTTCTGCTAATACTACTGTTGATACGAAAAAACACGGTTTAGGGTTTAGGGTTTTGCATGACCTTAATATACAACAGTCCCATTATTCCTAATATATGATTACTTGGGGTCATGCAGGATTTTAAATATCCACCGTACCCCTCAAGGTTCTTGCTTTACTGGCTTAGCTGCCCCTGAAGAATCGAATGAAGGCAGAACCTGGGGAGTATCGAATGAAGGGAGAACTTGGGAGTAGTATAGGAAGGTTGGGTAGTAGGGTGGTTACAGGTGTGCCAGAGGATAGTTATAGGTAACGTCATGGTTGCAGTTGTCACTACAAAGCAGGAGGAGGCACCTAGCTTTCTCGGAGTTGGTTTGTTTACCCTCTCCTTTGCCAGCTTTCGGGTCGTCGCCGCTCATTTTGTTGTCATCGGCTGCTTTCTCGGCCTCATCAGCATCCATTGCCGGATACGCGCGAGGTCGAAGAGTGCAAGTAGAACTCGTTCAAATCTCGTCCCATTTACTGAAGATAAGATTCATTGGGAACTGCTCTTTGCAGGAGTCTGCGTTACCACTCAAGCCCTAGACCGTGAACCCTAAACCCTAAGTCCTACAACTATGCCGTTCGGAGGGTAGAGTCCGTCCCGACATGAAGCACTCCCTACCCTGAATACTGCACATGTTCTCCCATCCATTTTGGTTGCCCTAAACCCAGAACAGGCCCTAAACGCTTCACCCTAAACTTTAAGCTGCAAACCAGTGGACTTAGGGAGCGTGCAATCCTAATCCGAAGCCCTTCTGCAAACGTCCTCCTCCAGTCGTTTTCGCAACAATGCAATTTTTGCAGGGATGTCCACCTTGTCTAGTACAGAGGCTTAGGGTTTAGGGTGTAGGATTTGGGGTTTGGGGCTTAGAGCCTGGGGGAGCCACTGCGCACCTACGGCCATGGCAGCAATCCTGACAGCAATCTCTTAGGTCACACTATGTTTTGGTTCTTGCCCTAAACCCTAAACCCCAGATCAAATCCACTGCGGAAACATGCTCATTTTGAGTCAACCTCCAAACATTTCTTCTCGAATTATTGTGGAAGCTCGCAAACCCCGATGATAATTAATACACGGCAGAAAATGGTTTGAGTAGAACTTAGGTTGCAACACTGAACACATTTACACAGAAAACGTATCAGATGGTGGGTTGCTGAGAACTGAACATGTCTGCTAACAGGAAAACAAGCCCTATCCACATCTCCCCTAAACCCTAAACCTTAAACCCTAAACCTTAAACCCTAAACCCTAAGCCTTAAACCCTAAACCTTAAACCCTAAACTCTAAACCCCCCCCCCTCCACCATAAAAGAAACGGCAAGGCTGAGGATGTCCCTTGAGCAAAATTCTCTTAGAATCCCTGAGGGTCCAAGGACCCAAATAATAGGGTCCCTTTAAAGGGGTTATAGGGGAATATATAGCGGGTTATAGGGGAATATATAGCGTTTAGGGTTTAGGGTCCAAGGACCCAAATAATAGGGTTTTTGGGCCCAAATACCGTAATATTAAGTTATTAGGGCCCTAAAGCCCTATCATTTGGGTCCTTGGTCCTTTAGGGAATTGGTGGGTGCCTTCTGGCCGTGCTTAGCAGTCAGAGATCTGGACTGAAATCAGGTTAAGGGCTTCAAGTTTCAGGTTAACACACACCTCTCCACACAGCTAAGCCCTGAAACCTGAATCCCTACATCATAATCCCTGAACCGCAAAATGCTTCAACCGGGTCACTTGGACAGCTGAGTATCTTAAGCTCATCCCTGTGTAGTTATGAAGTACCTTATAGTGTCCGTAAACCCTAAACCCTAAACCCTAATCCACATGCATTCCTAGAGTCGCTCAGGGTCCTCTATTCCTCAGCAACCCCCATGCAACTCCTTCTTGGAAGTCTTCGTCTTTGTAGCCTTTCCTCCCACAACTTACAAAGCTTAACTTGGGATAGTCCCCTTGTGCGCCTTGTAGAAATTGTATCTTCACTAAACCCTAAGCCCTAAACCCCCTTTTGAAAAAATCCTGGGCCAGCGGCCTTAAATCAAACCCTGCACCCTAAACCCTAAACCCTAGAAACCCTTGACCCGAACCTGCGCTGAAGCAGAAACACTTTAGGGTTTAGGGGTTCAGGGTTTAGGGGTTTAGGGGTGTAGGGTTTAGGGGTTTAGGGGTGTAGGGTTAAGGGTTTTAGGGGTTTAGGGTTTAGGGGTTTAGGGTACATTAAAATCCTGAAGCCTTAAACCCTGAGCATAATGACGTACCCATTCTTTTGCTGACGGGGTGGTTTGTCGGGAATAAGGCAATATGATTATACGGGAATTTAGAGGGATTACATATACTCCCTTGTTCCCTACATATAGGGATTATACTGTATTCCCATGTTTCCTACTAACCACCAGTCGGGGCTAAGTGCTACTATTATAGGCATTTGGGAAGTCCAGGAAGTTAAGACCTTATGCCCTGTAACACCCCCTAAACCCTAAACCCTCAACCCTAAACCCTAAAACCCCCAACCCTAAAATGCCCTAAAACCCTAAACCCTCAACCCTAAAACCCCCAACCCTAAACCCTCAACCCTAAACCCTAAACCCTCAACCCTAAACCCTCAACCCCAAAACCCCCAACCCAAACCCTAAAACCCCAAACCCTAAACCCAAAACCCCTTTATAGCAAGGAAGGGGGCTGGCTCCTGGCTTGGCAGGTCGGATTTACCGTTCAAACTGCAAATTTACGTGCAAGGCTGTTGAAATTAGGGGTTACGTAGGGTTTAGGGTTTTGGGTTGAGATTTTCAGGGGGGTTGTATAGGGAGGCTATATAGGGATTAAATAGGGAGCATATGGGTGTTCTATAGGGATAATGGAAAAGAACAGGGAAAATACTAATTCTTTCAGGTTTAGGGTTTAGGGTATGTAGCGACATTACCCCAATAATGCAGAATCAAATGGTTAAACACATGGAAACATATATGGGAACTGGGTAGTATACAGGCTCATGGGGCTTCAATCTCTCGGTTTGAGGTGCAATGTTTTTTTACACTATACGTTGGTGTTTCCCACCCTGGTGGACTGTCTGTGGACTCAGGTGGGTTTGGCACACCATTAATCCTAAACACTGCTAGACGCTAACTCCATAGACCCCGTCTGGGTGTAGGGCTTTGACGGACTGTGACCTCTTATGGCATTCGCTACGCACTATGGGGATCTGTTACTCGAACCTCCGGTTGTCCTGTGTTTGATGGCTGCCCAGCTCCAGATTTAAGGAGTCGGATCTCTCATCCAAGGCCAGAGTCTAGGATCCAGGCAGCTCTAAACTCTTACTTAGCCCTGAAACCTATATCCTCAGGGTTTGCAGGGCATTGGCTTGTGAAGTGAGATCTGGTGCAAAGCGTTGACAAGGAAAACCTCCTCTCTGCATTTGTAGAGGAGCAAGAATAAACCCTAGGGGTTTAGGGTTGTGATTGAAATGGCATTCGCGATACTTTACTGTCAGAGGGAATTATATAAATACGACCGTAGATCTTTCTGTGAATTGTTACTTGTTTGGTTGTCTCGTTGAAGGAGAATGAAGAGGTTCCCCTTAGCGAGTATGTGGCCTATCACGAAGAGGTGCTGAAATACGAGAGAAGTTCCTGCTGTCACCTAGACCTAGCTATGTGACCGATCACCGCGGGGCAGCTAAGCCATGATATCAACGAAGCCCTATAAGCTCTCAACCCCAAACCTCAGCACATGCCTGCGCCAAGATACGGAATTCCATGAAGCTCTGATGCACATCCTCTTTTCCTGAGCGGCTATGTTTGCCCTCAAAAGTTCGTGTCACATAGTAGCGGAGGGCAACAGATCTTCCCGGACATGGCACGCTTTGCTTAATGCTGCGAATCTCAACAGAACTTGCTAAGGTAATTCCAGGGCCTTTAAGCATACTCAACCCACAACACTACAGTCACTAGCGGTAGTTTCCCAAAATAAGGGGCCCCCAATACATAGACCCCCAAATATGGTAATCCTCATTATTGGGACCCCAAAGTGGTACCCCCAATTTTGGGAGAAACCCTCTAAACTCCTCCAAAAACTCAGATCTTCAATTCATTGCAGGTCCCAGCTTCTTGTGAGTTGCTGCGCATCCCCTTGCTCAAAGAACCGCCTCTCGAAATCCTCGCAGCACCCGCTCAGCATTCAGAATGGAAAAGAGAATGGAAAGTGCTACAATGGGGTTGTATAGGTTTTAGGGTACATAGGGGTTATATGGGGATAATGGAAAAGAAAATGGAAACTACAATATACAGTGGGTTTAGGGGTTTGCCAGCAGGGAACCCTGCCCGAAGCCTCCTTTGTAGCTTCTTGGGCCGGATATTACAGACCCTTATCTAAACACATCGCAGACGCAAAAGGAACTACATAGGAGCCCCTGGGTATGTCCGAATCAGCCCTTCAGCTTCTTTCTGAAAAGCGCCCTCCTACATCGAAGCCATGATAGCCAGCTTTTTTGTCCTGGACGCTTAAGATGGGCATCTTACCACTTGTCAGTTCGCCTACTGCCCGCCTAGTACGGTTGCTTGAAGATAATTTGGCCGAACTAGGCTAGGGAAAGTAGGGGTGGGGGAACTCTTGAATCGAAGCTTCCACAACCCCCGGCCCCCTAGAGAAGCCAGCTGCCTAATGATGACTCCCCATGATTCCAGACTGTTTTGTTGTATCTTCTTGCAATCACGCTCGGGGACGTAGGCCTTGGTTCTGGGGCATTTCGGTTTTTGTAGTCTTCCAGTTTGATGGCAAAAACATCCGAAACCACAGCCTGATCAATACTGAACTGTAAAGGTCATGTACGTCTCACAACACGGATGCGAAACTACTGTAACCAAAGGGAATAGTCATCCTTTTAGAAGAGGGACTAAATTGAAAATGACACTGTTGCGACTAATTGTGCTAAGATTTTTGGGAGACACCAAATAGGACAGATCGCCAGAAAACTAACTACTCCTTCACAGGTTATGTACACGAGAACCAATGGTTCTTAAAGAGAACATCCTGTCTGGGGGGCGTTTGGGCAACCCTAAACCCAAAACGTCGAAGCAACCTCCACCTCCCTGCAGAGTCCTGCTGCAGACTGTCCACCTCTGAAAATGTCTCGAACTTGCCCCACAATACTAACGACAGTCCGTACCATGTGTTCCCTAGCAAAGAGAAATCTACGAACAAAAGCCGAAACCGAGAGTGCATCCTAAAACCTCAACAGAGCGACGCAGGAAACACTTTAAAGCTAAGTTGTCAAGAGGGAGGTCAAAGTCCTTCTCCAACATTTCGTGCAGGGCATCCGTTTTTTCTTCTAGATTCTTCTGCAAAAACTCGAAGAGGTTCTTCTCCTTCAGCCAAAGACACGTGCAAAGGTGATTTTCCAGGTTTTGGGATAACGCCGCTTGACAAGCTGCATGTGATCCCACGGACTAGATAGCACAAAGATTCCGGTATGTATGGTGCCGTTTGAAATTTGCTACATGTTGGACCACGCATGCTTGCTCGGTGTGCGCTGAACCATGAAATCTGGTACTGCACCAAGATATGCCCCAGTGCTTTCCTATACCGGCCTAATACTGGAAAATACGCTTCCCAAACGGCCAGCAGGACGGACCATGTGGAGATCTTTTACGGGGTCTTGGATGGGTTTGGAGATGCTGCCAGCACTTGGCAAATGCCAGATCCACCCTTAGTGGTTGTTCAAGGTCATTGCTCGTCATGTTGGGCCGTGTAAAGGGGACCAAACATCTGCAATGTGGGACCCCTGAGCTATAACTTGGGGTATACGCTACTTATGAGGGGGATAAGTATTGTTGCGAGTCCTTGTACTTATGGTTATGGGATTTATAAGCATTCTGAGGTAATGAGGGGGCACCCCCAGCAATGGTGTAGGATAGTCGACGTATGAGTTGTCAGAAGGCTTATATCCGACATTGTCCGACACGTTGATGTTCATAGTTCATATGTTCGAACTTCTGTACCATGCACAAAAAGGCATCTTGGCAATCTGTAGCTGCAGCCTAACACAAGCTGCTGGGAAATGAACCTACCTAACATGTCACTACGGTTGATACTCAAAGCCCTGCACGACCCTGAGCACGTTATACCTTCGGAGATATGGGAGTTAAACTCATGACGGTCATACAGTTGTTCAGCATCAGCTGTATTTTGCGGCGTGTTGCATTCGAGTCGTCCAAGTAGTAGCCGTACACGTATGTCCACCTCCGAAACAGCGCAATCTAAACTTGTTCTTTAGTTGTTTGTCGAAACTGGGTCACGGCTGTAAGACAAAGTCACGAATGCAAACCTGTTCGGGCCTGCTTAAAGTGAAGGGTGACCCAGTTCATGAATTGCACTGAAGGATAATCATCTGCCCCGAAACCTCCCGCAACATCACCTGCGCGCACACCTAAACCTCCGCCTGCCCCCTCACTGTATTTTCCAGTAAATCATACGTATATCATCAAACTAACTATTCTGATGTGCGGGTTGAGGAGGCTCAAACTTTAGTAGGGGAGGAGATTAGTCCCCCTAATATTTAGCCCCCCCACCGCCCCTAATATTAAATACTCCCACTATGTGGTATGTTATAAAATACTGGGAGCATTTAGTATTAGGGGGTGGGGGGGTTTAATTCTAGGTGGAGGAGATTAAACAAAGAAACAGCCCAGGACTTGCTGTTTTGCAACCCTAAACCCTAAACCCGGAGTGAAGCGCAAGTCCTTCTGGAGTGGCCCTTGGGGGCGCGGGCCCGTGGGGGCGCCAGGGAGGAATATGATGGGGGGGGTCTATAGTCCCCCTTAAGTAGATAGAATATGGCTTTGGGTATACTTGGGTATACCATAATAAGGTCCCCATATACCCCATATTCTATCAACTTAAGGGGGACTATAGTCTCTAAAACTAATAAAAAAAGAACTTAGAGACTGTTCTCGAAACTTCCTGGTGGGACCAGCACATCCTAAACCCTGAACCCACAATCTCAGGCTTAGGAATTGCAAGTTGAAATCTCCAAACTTGGGACAGGAAAGCAGCCATCAGGGTCAAGTCGGTGATTAGGGCTTAGGGTTAGGGAATGTCCGCTTCCAAAACCTAGACCCCTTGAGCAATAGGTGTAAACTCCTGGACACTTCCATCTTTCATTCTCAAATGCCCCGAAATGCCCCCACCCTCCCAACACTTGGCAAAATATAATTACGCTGATGTACTGAAAACTTTCACCGTGGCAATGCCGCATGGACAAGACACTGCTTCAGGGATCATACGGAACCCTGGGGTGGAGGGCTTAGGGCCTAGGGTAGATATGGGGGTTCCGAAAATTAGGGGTACTCTTTGGGGGTCCGCATTACACGGATCAAAATATGTTGAAATCTATACTGGGGGAAATTTCCATATGGGGGATCAAAGAAATCGAGGATAGACTCCTCAAAGTAGGCTCTGTAGGATCCAAGTTAACCCGAACCTGGCTTGAGTTGCCTTATACTTCCCGAACAAGCCTTGAATTTCAAAAGGGGCCCTACAGCACGAAGACAGCTGTACTTTCCAAGCATCCCTCTGCGGCATTCCCGGAAATCATAAATCGCAGACCCTGCATCCTAAACCCTAGATCGTAAAGACCCAAAGCCTCCAAAACCTATTCCCACATAGTAGGATCCGAGTACCCAAAGGTCATAAGTGTCGTACTTTCCCCCCAATCCTATACTACGATGCATGTTACCCACATCCTAACCCTGAGGGTCTGAGTGTATCAATAATACCTACATTGGGCCTTAAAGCCTATATAGACCAGACCTACGTGGAGCCTTGGTGTACGTATAACATCCTAAGTGTCCAGCAACCCTAAACCCTAATCATTATTTACTTGGATCCGCAAGGGCTCTGCTAAGACAGGTGGCTTCAGAATCCGACGGCATGCTCTCACTTGCCGAAGTGCCTGGGTCTTGGGATCTATACGTTGAGGGTTGAGAGTGCTAGACTATCATAGAGTTTATATATAAGGTTTAGGGCCTGAGGTCTAACGACTTCCCAAAACACCCATCATAATTGCCCGTGTATACACCATTCCATGAGCAAATGCTTGCGTTATGGATATGTGGATGGTTGAGTATTCAGGCAAGGTTCAAGCTCAGGGTATGTAGCCCTTGGGGCCCAAGTACCCAAATAACGGGGCTTTAGGTGACAAGAACCCTTGACAATATAGTAGTACTTGGGAGCTGAAGCCGCATTCTTCCTTCTGATTACAGTCCACAATGTTTCAGAGGGACCAGGACTTGCATGGGTAACTTTTATGGCGCTTTATAAGCATAGATAACAGCGTGTACCCATTCTAGGCTGTAATGTACAAGCGTCAAGTACAACGGCATTGGGCCTTGTTCAACAAAGCTGTCGGAGAGGTTCTGGGGAAGTTTCACTCGTAGCTAAGGAGCATCCGAGGCCCCTTGTAGTTGGAGACTCCAAGTTTTGACAAGTAATCACACAGACCCTGTACACGACAGAAGTCCCATGCAGCTCTTTATTCAGGCCGCTAGAGATGGGCGTTAAGGGTGTGTGAGTTTAGGACTATAGGGGGAGTTTTTTGGTGAAATCAAGTCAAGGGGGGGGCGGGCAGTAATCCCTTGACTAATATAAAGCACCACCCCATGCCCTGATATTCAAGAATATCTTTAAGAGGCCTCATTGGGTGTTTGATTTAAGGATTAATCACCCGTAACACAAGAAGGCGCTGTCTACCGCTGAAAGCTGGTTCCCAGCGTAGCCCTAGGCAGGACTTCAGGTTCACAGCCTAAACCCTAAACCTGGTTTTGGGTATATTATAATAAGATCCTATATACCCCATATTCTATACCCTATAAACCCATTAAAGTAGTCTCCATATTCTTTTCCATTATCCCCATATAGCCCCACTATAATCCTAATTTTACCCCATATTCTAGCTTCGGGTTTAGGGTTTAACCATACCTTGGCGCCCCAAATACCCCTGATATCTTGAGATCCTATACTACCGTCGCTTGCGTCCCTGAGTCCCCAACCCCCAAATATGTAAATCAAACCCTGAACAAGCCAATCGGGGCCTGTTTTGGGGAGGGGGCATGGGGGGGGGCAGTATAGAATCCAATGCTAATTGCCCTGCTCAAGCACGTACTTGCCCTTCACTCATCATTTGGGCCAAAACGGTTAAAATGCCATTAAAGCCTAGGTTTTCCGAAATACGAGGGCCCCACCAGAAACACCACAAAATGCTGCATCTCATTATGGGGAAGCCAAACTCAACCCTCCATTTTGGGGAAACCCTAAACCCTAAAGCTTCTTTCCCATTATCCCAGTACCTCCCCATTACATTCTACCAATAAAAAAAGATAATAATATTTTGGGGTCCCCCTATTTTGGGAAACTCAAGAACAGAGCTTTACATCCGGAAGTAAGGGTCCCGAGATCTGGTCCGGGAGTCCAACGGCACTTCGTTGTAATTAGGGACCAACTACAATGTTGGGCCACTAAGTTTTAATTTGGTTTACAAGTATCTTGTAAGAGGGAAAAGTCTAATTATGTCCTACTAGTTATAAAGCATAGTTATGTAACTATGGGGCGCGAATCTGTATCAACGTAGAGTAGGCGTTGCGCCCGTGTGAGCTCCTATGTGCGTAACTTGTCGCCTGCGTGTATACTATGTGGGAATCCGGAACTTCAGGACTTTGTTGGGGCACAATGGAAGCGTACGGAAAGCCGTACACAGTGTTTCCGGTTGAGCACTTCTTCGGACTTCGGATATGACATTTTTGTTTGGGGCTGTCTTGCTATTTGGTCAGCCTGGCAAGGGCTTGTTCAATATGTAGGTGCGCATGTGTGTACGATGCCTGCCGCCCACCCCTTCTGGCAACCAAGCACGGGACCACGGCCTTACTGCCATGCCCTCGGCTTTATCGTCTTTATCTAAATCAAAAGAGGGATCTAGGGCTCAGGCATCAGGGTGCCATGCTTCAGTAAGGTTTAGGCACAAGGCTGCAGTGCAGTTGAAGAGCATCATAGAGGAATTGGAGTTCAATGATTTCGAAGCCATGGTCATCGTGAAGCTTCTGCACCTTGCCCTCGATGTCCTAGCGGGTGATCAGTTCTTCTGGGAATTTGGGGTAAGGCATGTATGCAAGGAATCCCCAAAAGCAATCTAGGAACTCACCCCAAAGAAGTACAAAACCAGAAACACAAACACACACACACACACCAAAAAAAACGCACACTACACCAAAAAAAAACACACTACAACGAGGGTCCAACCCGCGACCCTGGACAAGGACAGTGGCTTCGAGAGGAATAAATGGTTCATGGCTGGTTGCAAGATCAAGGCCACTCCTGTAGGGCCCCTGCACATTCGGACAAGGGCTTGAAGAATGGCACGCTCCCTGAACCCTGAAACTCATGTAAGGATAAAAGGATGCTCCTGACAACAGCAGCTAGTCTGGAGAAAGTACTGACTCTTGGGCAGAGGAACCAGGTGTCTGCCGCTTTCTGGCTGAAAGCTGCGCACCCCAAATTAAACGACATTGGGTCTACCAGTAGGAGAACTGTGGAGAACCCATGACAGGTTGATAAAGGGCTGACAGCGGCAGCCTGTACACGTGACGAACAGGCCTTCTAAACTCCGCAGTGGTGGCTTGGGTTTAAGGTTTATGGGGGTTAAGGGTGCTGGGTCGAGCTTTCAGAGCTTGTTGGGTTCGCTGTTTAAGCGTTACGGACTATGGGGAAGTTTTAGGGCTGCCTCGAGGCAGAAAAACAATTGGATACCCATCGTGCATCAAAAACCCAGCAAGAGGAAACCGTGCGAATTTGAGATTTCTCTGGCCCGAACTAACTTGCCAAAGTCAGCAAAGAATCGTCTTTAAAGTGATGGAACATGCAATGATATGGCAACCCCTTCAACACACTCCTTGCACCCTGAATTCTGGTGGGTCATATCATGCTACCCTGGAGCAACCTTGCATGCCCGCTTACCTGTGTAGTGCCAGACATATTCCGTCCGACCGGGAAGCTGCTGCACACACATCTGCGGCGCTGGGAAAGATTGGGTCCTGCTCTTCGGTAACCGTAAGCTTCATGCCCCGGTCATGATCCATGAAGCGCTCAAAGTAAAACCTTCGATGCGGCGGCTCTGTCTAGGATTTAGGCATATGCTCTACGATTTATAGCAGGAAGGGGCTGTGGGTAATGTTCATGCAGCATCTATGCAGCTTCCTCCATACTTGTAACTTGAGATGCTGCCCCCACCCTTTTAGGAAACCTCTGGAAGGCTGGAAGCAGTATTCAACAAAAAAAAGCTCTAAGTGCTTGATACATCTCCATACCACTGACTCCAGACAGATCCGAACTACTAACGGGTCCATACAGGCGTGCTTATAGGTTAATTCTGCACAGACTTTAGTGAAGCGACCTTGAATAATGCATCTCGGCAGCCGATGTATTCAATTTCAAGGCATTGTTGGGAAGACCTTGAATAATGTGTTATGATTTGGGCCCCTAAAAATTCAGGACCGAATCCAAACCATCTCCTTTCAAGCAATCCCCAAGGCGGCACAGGGCCATCAGTACCGTGGAAGCCCTATTGTGGACGTCTCAAGTTCTCATTTTTCTGAACCCCCCATGGCTAGCGGGGGTATAGAGTTTAAAGAGAGTCCAACATTCCCCCTATAATGGAGAATCAAATGGAAAAGAGCATGGAACATGAAATGGAAGCTGGATTTAGATAGCAAACCCTGAGCCCAACCTGTGGCCATGTACACCCAAACCCTCTGGCTCCAAAATCCAAGGCCTCGGCGCTTGAATCATAGCATCAGCAACACGCGGCTTCCCAAAATTAGGGGCCCCTTTTTGGGGTATAATAAGGGTTATAGTATTTGGTGGTCTATATTGGGGGACCCTTATACTTGCGTAGGTAAGGAGCTTGGCACTCTATAAGGGTATGTCGTACATAGAGACATCAAGGCACCTTACTTCATTCCAGCCTTTGTCTTTCAAGATTGGCGGTAGCTCAAACGTCGACCCCCCAGACCTGACGGGATTAGTTATAAATGATAAAGAATGGGATTCCTCATTTAACCACCCTAAACCCTAAAACCTATAGTATTGACAGTAGCAGTCATGGTTAGCCAGGCAGCATATACTTGTCCAGCGCATGCTTGGCTTTCAGCCGAGACTTTTCCTCGCAGAATCTGCCAGCCCTACGCTAAGGGTCCAGCTAGCCAAGTGACCGGGGCTCGATACCCAAGGAGCACTCAGACTATAGCATGTAGTGTTATTTGGGTGCTTGGACCCTTCCAAGTTAAAATCTAAATCACCTACATGTGGGTTGCTGCTGCTCCGTATTTCGCCGGCTTCATATTATAGCTACAATACCTACCTACCTACCTACATCCGGAAAAAAAAAATCAGTAAGGTGTAAGGCTTCTAAGGAAGGCGTAGGATTTGCTGTCTGAAGCTTCGGCTGAGGATATTCTACCAGGACCCCCAAGCACCTCTTCTTTTGTGGATCTGGGCTTGACGGAGGGTGCATGGGGGGTCTGGGTAAGCGGCATAATTTGGTTTCAGGTTTTCTGGACTAAAGATCAGGTTCATAAGATTTAGGCTTTCCACGGTACGCGTTTCGAGGGCTGAGCTTGCTAATTAACCCTAGGGATCCAAGCCCAACGTAGGTATTATCTACAGACTTTAGGGTCCCATGTAGGTACTCTAGTTGTATACTTGGATCCCAAGGGAAAGAAGCGCGAACTGAGGCGGAACCTGCTGCGGGCTGTACACGGCAGTAGCCGTCAGCAGGCGACCGCGTTGAAGGCAAGCGTTCAGACCTTCCTTTAAAACGAATACCACCCAACTGATGTTGTTCTGTTTTTTCCAGGTCCCCAAGAAGACGGCGAGCTTTGAGAGTCCAACCATCTCGGCCCTTGACGCTTAGATATGTTGCTTGAACGCCTTTCGCCCTTGCTTGCCTGTGCAGGTCCTTGGGCCGTAGCCCTAAAAGCTCAACCTACTGAACCTTAGGCTGCGGTGAAAACCTGAATCAACTTGGCCTCATCGGCATGTTTGCCCTCTTTGGACTGCTTGTCATAGATGTTGCACTGGTAGTACCTCGGTCAGATTTTGAGCATTTCAACATGCGCATCGTGCTGCAGGCAACGAGAAGACAGCGCTTGGAAGTCTGAGAGTGAGCCGCACGATGGACGCGAGCTTGAACCCCTCTCTAATAAAGAACACCCCATCGCCACGCTCTAATACTACTTGTGAACGTATGTATCTATGTATGTATGCATTTGGACATACATACACATATACAAACATGTCATGTGTACATATATATACACACACAAACACACCTCGGCCCACAAACATACAAGCGCCTACACACATAAAGATATGTACATATATGTGAGTGCAGACACTGGGGAAACAACTAACATTCGAAGAGCGTGCTGAATACTAGGGGGGAGGGGTTGGCTCGAACAATTCAGGTGTGAGGTAACACCTCAACCCCAATCAATTTTCAACAGTTAAACCCAAAACCCAAGACCCTAAACCAACATACCGAGACGGGTGGCTCGCCACTTTAGACCCTCATTTCGCACCATAAACGCCTAGCACTGCGCCCCTTATAGGAGCTAATCGAGCACGCCTCCTCTTGATTGCACTTATAATGGCCAACCATACTTCCAGCATCATTCTCAGCTTCTCCCACACGTTCTCGAGTGTGGGACCAGCTTTACATCAAAGAATTACAAGAAAGTATCTGAGCTGTGCTAGTAGGCGTTGGGGACAAGTGATGCTAAGACCTGCAAACCAGATTGGCTTATGATATTCTGGAGGTCGCGCTTGGTGATTTTGGGGTTCTGCAAGGCATTGAATTACCTGCTTTATTGCCTGAATCCCCGACCTAACGTTGCCGTTGGCTGGCAACCTAAGAGGTTCAGAATTTGAGGCAGTGATTAGCCAAGTGTTCGGCTCCTTACATCCAACCAAGGCTTTGTAGCTCGAGCAGAAACACAGCGCTGAGTGGGTGGGTGTCTGATGAGTTGAGTGGGGAACAAGGTAGGGGTGCGTAGTTTACAGGGGGCAAAAAGGGCTCTTTGGTTGACAGCTTTCCCTTCCCCTGAATCCAAAGAGGCAGAGTGACCCTCCAGTGGCAGTGCCATGCGTAGACCACTCGCCTAAACAAAGCCAGCAGAATTCGTGGCCGCATCCGCCTGCCTGCAATGACAATGGCAAAGATTCAGGGTCATAATGTGAAGAGGGGGGTTGATGTATAGTTATGAGTCCTATGAAATATAGTTGTCGGATGTACAAGTACAGTCTGCAATTAGAGGGCACCACCCTGCAAGGGCTCGATCCCGTTATTCAGCCTCTCTTTAACCTCTAATAGCGGTCGGGACGCATCATGAATTTGCCCTGCCTTCTTAATTGGTCTAGTACAGATAGGGGCGTCTTTTGAGCTCCATGGTTTGGTGCTTGAGTGTTGAGGGGTAAGGTCCGACAACTTCCAAAACTTTTTTGGAAGACAGGATGCCATGTCTTTACCAGGCTTCTACGGAGATCATCCTCCGAATTGTTGAAATCCACAGGTGCAGCCTTTATGGCAGACTTCGTAAAAGTTCGAGGTTTCCAGCCTAATCTTTAGCTATGAATTTGGGAATAGGAGGTTCAACTGATTTCTATTGTAGCCTGACCGCGAATCATGACAATCGCTTGAAACAGTAAAATTTGCAATCAAACTTGACCCATACCCTATGAACCCTAAACCCTCAAACCCTACAACCCTTAACCCGAAACCCAATGTTATGGGCACTCTGTAGAAGTGTAGGGAGTGTACGAAAGCCGATAACCTTGGTATCTTACAGGTGCCTAGCAGGGAATAAGGCAATATAAAGTCCCCCTTCAGTAGATAGAATATGGGGTATAAGGGGATCTTGTTCTAAAATACTCAAAGCTATATTCTATCTACTCGAGGGGGACTATAATCCATATATAATCTCCGTATAATATGTTCCCTTCTTCCCTATGGGACTGCTGGAGGGAATCACTCCAAGCCTCGAAAGTTAGACCTCCCCACTGGAAGCGGTAGTTGACTTCACGTTCTGTGTCCCGGACAATGAAACTCGCAGAAAGGGCCCCTGTATACCCCCAAGTATATATAGCTCCTACTATTATATTTTCCAAAAAACTTTTGATATTTTCTGTCTGCTGCTATGGGGGATCCTCCGGGTTTTGCCGGCGCTGTGAGAAGCTTGAGGTATTGAGGGTCATACATCACATGGCTTAGGGGGGTTCTGGTTCGCAATCTGTACACCCCAATTCCCTCCCCCTAATGTGACCCCCCCCAACCGCCCTAACATTAAATACTCCCAATATATACCACATAATGGGAGTATTTGATACTAGGGGGGGTAGGGGGGCCCTTAGGATTGGAGTGGGCGGGAGAAGATTGCGCCCACACCTCAGTACAGACTCAATCCGCTAGCAAGCCCTTGGTCCCGGCGCCCATACTGGGTTTCTGTTAAGGAACATAACTTAAGTTACTACATTATTCCCTTACCATGGAGAATCAAATGGAAAATAAAATGAAAACTGGGGGAACATAGGTATCTAAGAAACTTAATTCAAGTCACTATATTCGGAAAAACGTCTTAATCATCATATATACCAATTTTGATTCTTGATTCAAGTTCCCTCACAGCAACCCAGCATAATTGAGCACCAAGGAAAAGAAGAATGTAATACCCGGCATGCAGCGGCCACATTGCAGTACACGGAAACTGTCTGTCTGTGTCTCTCCGCCCTCTTGAACGCAGCCCTTTTGAATCTCCCAAAATATGGTCCGAAGCGGCCTTGGAGCACACCATGTGGTTGCAGCCCTGATTTTTCTCGATGGGCTTGTGGCCTGAACGTCTTTGAATGCGCTTGGGCAAAGAACATCTACGGCATCTAAAGCATGATGCCAAAGTGCCAGTGCAGCATTCGAATTGGGAGTAGGCGCTCGCGCAGGTCTTAAAACTTAGTACTACCAAAGATTCGGCAAATACCAGAACTGAGTCCGTGCAGAATCCCTACTCTTAAGCTCTAAACCACATCTGGCCACCCCTAACCCCTAAACCACCCTTGGCCAAGCTAGGACATGAACGTCTTGGCACTCACAAGCTCGAGCCATTCTCTGCTTGTTGTGACTAATCCCCTCCCCACAATATTAAACACCCCCCACCCCTAAGGTTTCGGATTTAAGGCGTTAAGCCCCCCACCCCCCCACCCCGAATATTGAATACGCCCATTATGTGGCATATTAATATATCTTGGGAATATGTTATATTAGGGGGGTGGGTGGGGGTTTAATATTAAGGGGAGGGGATTAGCGCTTCTGCTGCCTCTCCGCACTGTCCACACCTATCAAAACAGTCCATAACATAAGAGCTATAGTCTAAACACTTAGTATCCCGCTTAATGACCCCTATAATAGTGCCCTATATAATCCCCTATATAGCCCCTTTAAGGACTTTGAACTGTAGCTCACATAAGGCTTCAAGTGGGCTTCCTTCAGGATGACAAGAATCCGTAAGACCCCTTGTCAGGTTCCATAGGCAGGGGGCAAGTGGGATCCGTTTCCTTTCTCCATGCGCAAGCCCTCCGCTGCTATGGCATCATGTAGTGGTCATACCAAATGTTAAGCAGGTCTTGTGACCCGCGTACAGATCCCTAAAGCTTTCATCGGCTGCGACTACTGCTAGGACACCTCAAGTTGCACTCATTTTTTAGCCAAGAGACTCTCCTAAATGTCTTTCGGCC
Organism: Symbiodinium pilosum; assembly: GCA_905231905.1. Taxonomy (NCBI): domain Eukaryota; class Dinophyceae; order Suessiales; family Symbiodiniaceae; genus Symbiodinium; species Symbiodinium pilosum. The sequence continues at coordinate 120,866 of CAJNIZ010043327.1, forward strand.
GCCGCTTAATAAGCTTTGGCCTATTGTTTCACGACTCTCGGTAATGTGTTTGGTTCTGCCCTGACCGACCGAATCCCGACATCCCCTTTAAAGTAATCCCCAGAGCCCTCAGTACCGTGGGAGCCTTAATTATTGAGCACGCCCCTTTTTTTGATTTTGCAGGGGCAGTCCCCACCTACTAAGCAGAGTGCAAGATTAATTAGGGTCCACACACGCCCGTCACGTAAAACTTGTTCTAAGACAAAACAATCTATGCTGAGGGCTTGCTAGCCTTCTGGGACTGTGACAATGAGGTGCACCCTAAACCCTAAACCTTAAACCCTAAACCCTAAATTCCCTGACTTTGAGCCGCTAGGTGCCCAGCATTTCGGACACTTCTTGGTGTGCGCCCGAATCCAGCTGATGTTTTCCGACTCCGCGGAGTTTTTGACGTTCCACTGGTTGACGGTCTTGCAACTAGCCTCAGCTGGCTCAGGAATACATGTGACGAGACGAAAACCTCCACCCTACACCTCGGGCTGGTCCACGCAACTCCTGAAGCTTGTCGTGTTAAGCCGCTGGCAACAAATATATGTATGTGGGAATTCCAGACCTCCGATTTCGAAACGGCCATTGTTTGTTTTGCCAGGCAACAGGCTTGTGGGCCTCCTCGCCACATGACCAGCACCAAATGAAGGCACAAAGGCAATGAACGTCCACAGTTTCCTCATCAAAGGCCGGCTTTGGCATCATAGAGAAATTGGGCTCCTACATGAGCCATTGATTAAGCTCCTAGTATCGCCCTTCATAACCCCTAGAATACTTCCCTATATAAGCCCCATATAACACCCTTTAAGGAGCTTAGACTGCCTCACATGCTCGCAATGGGGTGGCCTGGCGTTGAAGCGGTCGTTCTCCCCTTCCCTTACCGTACAAAGTAGACTTCTTGAATTTCGGCCTGAGATTCCACACTGCTCAACAAGGTCCTGTCCAACAAACTGGGGTTCGGGATTGAGTAAGCCTTACATACCCTATGAACGCTAAGGGTCTCTAAAGAGAATTTACTTATGGCCTACCGTGACTTACACTTACAAGGCTTGTGTCATTCTGTAGCGGGAGCTAGTAGCTTGACTGCCGCTCCTCACTTGGAAGTTAGTTGCTTCGACACAAAGATCTTCTGATCTCAGAGTGCACTGAAAGACCGGCCACTGCTTTGAGACACACCTACTACAGGGTCCTAAATAATTACCAATATCATTTTGAGGTCCATTTGAGGTACCATATACTATACTTCTACAAGGAATATGGAACCATAATATTGGTAATTACTTAGGCCCCTATATTATCTGAAATATGCAGCCTTGAGCAGCAGACTGCCCAAGCATCCTCCATGACCGCTAAGGCCGCGTCCAGTGCTTGTGCAGTTTAAATACTCGGGCTTTTGTAGCAAACTTTTCTAAAGTATGGATGCAAACAATGGCTGTTCCAGAGGCTGGCTCTGACTGGAGCTGTTTTTGCAGAACAGAAGCGGAGGACTGTTGAGAAACATCTAGACTGTTAAAGCGCGTTCAGGGCAACCCTAAACCTAAACCGGCTCAGAACCCAAGTATATTTCACATTTTTTGGTAGTTATTGTTATTAGGATTAGAATAACCAACAAGTCAAAATTAATTGGAGGCTCAATAGAAACCCTATGAATCAGGTGCTGACCTTTCCGCTGGCTCTATAGGGACTCTACAAGCCCAAGAAAAAAGCATCCGGGAGCTCGGAAATCGTAGCTTCAGTTTCGGGAATGCATATGGGGGTAGGGGTACCATTTTGGGGCTCCCCATAACAAGGACTATAGTATTTTTGGGTCTATATTGGGGTCCCCTTATTTTGGGAAACTACTATATGGCAATCACAGCTTAGGCCATCGGAGTCTGATTCCGCCTTCGCTTACACAAGGATTTTGCAAAACGGGTGTGCCTGAGTAATCCAAGAAATGCGTACTTGTTAAAGGCATCCCTGTATTGAGCACATGGGGGGATCTTTTGAGAAGATTTCACATGACCCTAAACCCTCAACCCTAACCTAAACAAGCTCTGAAGACAGTGGTTGAGGGGGTTGTCTGCAAGCTGGCCGCGACTCCTTGGTACTCGCATGCCTTGGGCAGGTGGCGAAGGATTTGCGTGGCTGAAGATTGGAGCCCTAGTCTTGGGCATTCTTGGGCTATTAACACAACGGACAATGACCACTAGCAGCTTACTCGCAGTAGTGCTGGCATTTGCGCTAGCCCTGGCATTCCAACTTGCGCCATTACTTTTGCCACTAGCTACCACCATTACCATCATGCTGACCATCACCACCGCTGCTGCCGACGACGCAACAGCAAGCGAGCAACAGCGATGGAGACCACCATCGCGACTCTGCGCTCCTAACTCGCACCACCACCGCCACCGCCACCGCTGTCATTCTTGCGGCCACATAATACTTCTACTTGCGCTACCTTCTTTCTACTACCTATGGTGCCTAGTGAGTCCTCTTCCCACATAACAACTCTGCCAGCTCCTCCTCTCCTCCTGCTGTAGCCTTTGATGATCATGATTAGACGCGCTTGGGGTTGATTTCATCACTTCTTTGAGAGTCATTTGGGCGGCAGAATCGGAAGCCGAACGCGAGCAGATCTTCTCTTGGGGTTGTATCTATAACGAAACAAGGTTGGAATCCGTAGTCGACACACTTGCACTGACAAGCGTCTGCACAAATTGGCCAAAAGCGTTCCTTATCCCCAAGGATGCAATAAATTTCATGAAGCCTTGCACCCTTTAATCCTGAATTTCACCCACAACAACAAAGCTGAAGGCCTGCTTGCGGCACCCAACCCCAAACCCCAAACCCGAAACTCGGTTGAGGGTACGTATTGGCATCCGACCGGGTTGGTGCACCACTTCACGGTGGCGTTCTCGTCTACGTAGGTCCGAAGGCACCACTCCTTCAGCAGGCGGTTGGAAGCTGTACATAGAGCGAACAGGACGAGTTGCCACGAACAACAAAATGCGAAAGCATAAGATATTCCGCTCAAACCAGCATCAAACATTGGTAGTTCACACTATGCATTGACTTAAACCCGCTAAAGTCACCAAGTTTTGAAGGTTGGAGGCCCAAGGTTAAGAAGTCAAACACTTCTGTACAACTTCTCCCGGAGCCAGGATGATCGCCAACAACATACCCACTTCAAGAACATATATTCTGGCAAGCTCCAGAAATTAGGTGTCCCAAGCAGCAAGGTATACAAATGAAAAACACAAGTCTTGAAATCATGCTCTGAACGTTCCTCAGGGCGAGTGCAAGAAGTGGCTGCCATGTAAATACTGTAGGGTTCAAGTATACACTCCATAGCTGCATGGAGCCTTTGGGTTCCCATGCATCTCGCAACTTTGAGGTCCCCTTCTTCCTGAACCTCAAATGTGATTGAAAACACCTGAAATGTTTCAGTAGCCATTCTGTTGCGACAGAGAGCGGGGAGGGAGGTTGGATGCAAGACTGGACTAAGGGGATTTTTTTGAAAGAATCGCCCTTAGCCTAAACTCTAAAGCCTAAGCGTAACCTTGTCAGGGCCAGCTTCCTAACGTCCGTCGACGCTGAGTGTGCCACTACTATCACTTGCCTGTGCTTCGGGCCACAGATATGATGAGCTTTCCAACGATTAGGAGTCTCTGCGAGGGACTTCCCATGATAACTTTTTGTGAAGGCATATTATAAGTGGGACAACTGCTTGTGCAAATGCCCATGCTATGAATGAGAGGGTTGAACTGAGTCAGGTGACACTCTGCGTATAAAGCACTAAATCCCAACTCAATATGCGCCTGGTACTTCTTCTGCCTCTCTTCGTCACAGAAGCGCGAAAAGAAGTTTGTAGGAACTATCCTGCGTCCGTGCTGATGCAAGCGCCATGGGCCAACATGTGGAGCATTCGAATACCATCGGGCAATCTTTGAACCCTGCCACCTGAGCTACAGTCTAAACTCCTAGTAGCCCTATGGTAGTCCCCTACATAACTCCCTGAATAACCCCCTTTCAATGATTCAACGAGCTCAGACCATGACTCACCTGAGGTTTATCAGGAGCATGCCTAAGTCCCCAACTCCTTGTCTTGCATGGAAGCAGTTGCAGGAGCTACCATCTCTTGAAAGGAAGCAAGAATGCTACCATCTTTTGAACGGAAACAAGAATGCCCACAGTTCGCGTGCAATATTCCTCTGTTCGGCTGTCGATGTTTCTCTCACCTCACGGTTTTTACCAGCAGGAGTCTCAAGACTGCATGCTGCGAACAGCTTTTCTAGATACCTGGAAACCATGAAGTCTTCCTGACCGCGCTGAGAGACAGCAACCTGACCTGCTTTCGGTGTTGGCTCTATCAAGCAGGCTCCAGGCTTGCCTTGTTGGATTTCATGATTGGACCTGGATATTCTTAGTCAATGACCTAGTTGTGAAAAGCCAGAGGGCAAGTTGGCCCTTGGATACAAACGGCCAGCCACAAGAAGAGCTTCTGGAGAGCCTGCATCCGTTTCGAAACCCTGCAGCCTCTCCAAGCCCTGAAAGCTGTAAGCCCGAGCGGTGCGAAGTCTCATCTTACCAAGTCCCTTCAAGCCTTGTACCCTCAGCCCTACATCCGGAAGGTTGTCTAAATGATGGCGCCTTTATGAAGTCACCTCAACATCTGGCACCGTGTTATATTGGGGACCCGCAAAGGGACAACGCAAAATCAAGTACCCTCTGCCCAGCCCAGAACCCCATCCTGGAGCATTTGTGCTGCGGGCAGCCTTGGCATGCTAGCTGAGGGAGGTTGGGGCTCTAGCCTCTGAACCCCATGGCCCTGACTGCGACTGTGTTAAAGGCTAGACATAGGAATCGTTGCTGAACGCCTCATGGGTTGTAGTTTTGGGGCTGGCCCAAAATAACTTGCCTTGTTTCCTCTCCCCTCTTCCGAACTCATCTTTTGGGGGTCTGCCTGGTATGCGCAAAGCACAAACTATCCGCCTAAGATTCTGGCAACCCCCAGATAAGTTGCGGTAACGAGATCGAAGACTGTCGTTTGACGATGCTGTGCACTTCTCAGAAGAATCGAGCAGCGATAACAGCCCAGAGCATACAAAAGCCTGAACCCCAACAGTTTCGTAATGCTTGCACTACTTGTCCTGAGTTCTCTATCCATGTTATGAGGATTCGTGTCCTATCACGTTCCCGGAGCCCAACTTGGTGTCAGAAACAAGTGAGTCCCGTAGGACAACATTCATTGAAACGCTCTGCCTGGCCTAGCAGCAGCATAGCCTCACATCTGCGGAGGAGTGTGCGTATTTGTTCAATGTGATTTTTTGTTCCGCATTGTTGCGTGCGTCCATCAAATGCTAAAACGACACCTGATAGCTTCCCACAAGCTTTATGTTGCGAGTAAGGAAGCGTCGATGTCATGATATTATCCAAGTATATTTGGTGCTGTCCTGCCAAGATCCCTACCCCGCCGAATCTTGAGCAACCCTTTTGCTCTATCCTTGCTCTTTCAACCCTCATTTCTTCCCTGGACCCTTCCCCAAAACAACAGATGCTTGCGGCATAGCCCAGTTGCGTGTCTGCACGGCCGACTTGCCGTCGTCCACCTGCGTTTGGAGGTAGCCCCTCCAGCATTCTGCACCTCAGAGAATGGCTGGAACCATGGTTCTAGAACCCTACACCAAAAGACCTGAAAGGGAGTCTCATTTGGTGTGTTTTCGGGGTGAGTGTAGGTCGGTTCGAGGGTTTCTCCAACTCTCGCTCCCTGTATTCGGCCTCCAGGCAGCCAGAAGCTCCTGAACGCTTCGTAAGGATTATACAGGGATATATTTAGGGATTATAAGGCGTATATTGGGGTTATATAGGGATGATGGAAAAGAAAATGGAAACTACTCATTTTGGCAGCAGTCAAGGAATCCGTGAACGCGCAGTTTGCGCAGTTACCTGCAGAGTAAGTTGCTGTCTTGAAAGCCCTGTGTCAATCCCCAGGCATCTACCTTTGACCCTAAACCCTTAAAACCTAAAAACCATGAAAAGCAGTGGATACTAGGGAATAGGAGCGGAAGCATGTGTGAGTCCGCAGGCCGAAATAGGGTTTAGGGAGTAGGGTTTTGGTATAGAATTTGGGCCCAGAAGGGCTCGCATGTAGGTACTTGGGGCCAAAACTATCTACCATTTAGGTTTCTTGGCCCTGCAGGTTTTGCTCTCAAGGGAAGCCATAGACATCGTAGAGTCTGGATCCCGGCCTGGAAGCTCGTTCCCTGCGCTCTACATCTTCATGGATGTGGGTGAATCCCCCCCACGCCCTCAAATATCAAACATATTCTCATTATGAAGTTTATGGTTGGCGATGCTGAAAGATGACGTGAAGGCCAGGGCGCGCATGAATTTTGAACGGGAATGGAGTAGCTTTAAATGACGAATTCTGACATAGAATACGGCTAAACACCTAAAACCCTAAGTCCTAATCCTCTAAGTCCTGAGCCCGAAACCCCAAACCCTCAACCGTGAATCCTGTTTCGAGCCAGGAGTGAGCCCCCTCAATGCTAAGCACACTTTGATGGATCATGGTTATGGTCATAGTTGTCATAATTGTCCATCTTAAGGATTTATGGGGATGTACGGGGATTGCAGGGTGGATAGGGGTCTGTATGAGGGATGATGTATACGTAAATGAAAAAATACATATAATCTGTATATGTAAAGGACTTTGTTCGAGAATCTGACATATACGCGCATGGTCGAAGGTAGGAGATCAATGCCAGTCTCACGCTCCTCTACAAGGAACCGTGCTCATTTCAAATCAGAGGCACAAAAGCCATGCCCACAATCCAGGGCAATCAAGTCGTCGATAGCGGACATGCAAATGGAGCAAGTCTTGGGACCTTCTTCAGACTCCACGCTTCGGCTCTTCTTACTGGGGTCTAGTAGGGGATAAGTGAATGTATTACATATACCCTAAACCCTCAACCATATAGGAATTATATTGGAATTATCTTCCTTTATTCCTGGGGTGAAGGGTGAAAAGGGCTTAGGAGATAGGAAGATAGGGCTTTATCTGCTCTCCTAGCCTAGCTGGTAGCCACCAATTTCTACCAAACCTGCACCAAATGGGGGATTCCTAAAACTAGGGGTACAATTTTTTGGGGGGTCCCAATAAAAAGGATTATTGTATTTTGGGGTCTACATTGGGGTGCCCGCCCCATTTTATGAAAATTACCAAATGAACGTTGGAAACTTCCTGCCTGACTTCACGGAAGATGGCACAGGCGACGGACATAAGGCGCTGAGCCCACAACGTTGTCGCACCTGTTGCTTACTGCTTGTTCGTAGGGAATAAGGAAATATAATCCCTATATAATTCCTAACATAATACATCCCTTATTCCCCCCTAACCCCCAGTGAGGTTGCTGACTAGCTGCTGGGGAGTGTGTAGTCGACTTCTTGATTGTAGCTAATTGGGCTTTGTAGCTCGCCAGTATCAGCATTTGCTAGTAAAAAACAAACATGCTTCAGAGCATCAAGCTGCAAAAACGGTGATTGATTCAGACTCCTCTTTCGGGAAAATCTTGCCAAGAAATGAGCCTCCCTCACGTCACATGGACTAAGTATTCAAGCTGGAGTTTCTCAACGCAGGGCTGCCACAACATCCAAAGTCCCAGACGTCCATAATGCAGCACTAGACTTTCAACCGCAGAATATTGGGTTATACAGCCCTAAACCCAAACCCTAAACCCTTAACCGAGTACGAACAAGGCATTTGGGGTGTCTGGGTTCCTTTTGTTCTAGACCATCCGGCTGTGGTTGGCTGCAAGGACAGATTCACCTAGGTGAACCCTAAACCCTCTTTGCAAGGTACAACTACAAGTGGTACGCACACGGCCAGCTCAAATATCCTTGCGCCCTGAAGCGAGCCAAGTTACTAGTGACTTACTAATGTAATGTGTACTTGTTCCTGCGTCCCTTTGGTTGGCTACAACCCTGTACTCTACTATGTGCAGAGGCGGTTTGGCTTCTACGGCTTTGGACTGTCTGATTGCCTTGAGGTCATTGTCGAACCACGCCTCCTGCAGGGTCAGGGAGGGGAATCCGGCTGTTTTTGGACAGTGCTCTCGTGATTTGCCTGGGGCTTAGGATGCAAAGAAACCAAAAGTTTCCCTATGGTGGTGCTGAGGCCCCAGGGACACCGTGGCTTTGTTGAATCGTCTGGGTCTTTGTGCGACCGCCCTAGATTCAGCAGTGCGTGGCCTTCGAACTGGGGTGGGATCAGAAGACCATGGATTGTTTCCAGCCATGAAAGCCTCCACCCTTGAAACCCCCAAACCTTATGGGAGGAGGCTAAACTATTTTCTTCAAGTTATGAAGTATGCAAAGCGCAGCCGCCGATTCCGGCCTCAAACATCCTCAGCTAGAAGTCCCCAAGCCCTATATCCTTAGAACCGATGAGCCACAACCCCCACAGCCTACGAATCCTAAGTCCCTAAACCCTCACAATGCAGGACGCGCCTGTAGCCTCAGCAGGTCCCAACCAAAGACTCGGAGTAGCACGAAGCCATCCTGCGTACTCCAAAAGTAGAGTAGGCTTTGCGCCCACATAGGAATCATGTTTTTCTGATTTTATAAAGGCTACGCATTGATCAGTCATAAAGGTAGTACAAAGAAAAGAATTAACCCCTGAGATGCTTGACCCATATTGTGTTTTCAACAGTTTAGGTTCCATGGGCTAGGGGCTTGGCTACTGGCACTTGTGGAAAGGCGTTGTTCGGGGGCGATTGTGTGGGAGCATGCAAGATCTACAGATCAAAGCCGCCAATGGGCACATGCAAGAGGAAGGCTGCCAGCATTCTTCGGTGTGGACCCAGCTCCATCGAAAACCAGAAGGCCAAAAGACTAGGTCTAGGGTTTCGGGCTCAGGAGATCATGAAGAGGTTTACTGACGAATTTGTTCCGAACCCAGCATCTTTTTCTCAGGCTGAGCTGAGGAAGGGCAAGGTCGGCTGCAGTTTCCTTCCGCAGGCTATGTGAAGGAAGCGTCCGTGCTTGTCTTCTGCCCATCAAAAACACGCCACTTCCCCGAACCTTTCGCCACTGAAGGCATCCTTTTTTCCGGGAGCCCCCAGGTTTGAGGAACAACTTTGTTGGCCACAGCTTTGTATTGAATGATTGCTTCTGAGAAGCTCTGACAAGGTAAACTTTTGGCCCGAGGTTGAAATATTGCTTCCCCGTCTGATCATTTTTCTCGTTATCCAAGGAGCATGTACCATGAAGAGGAGGAAGAGGAGGAGGGTGTCATGCTTAATTGCAAGTAAAACGGCTCAATGGAAAACAAGCCAGGCCAATCTCGGACTTTACACTGAAGCACTTTGCAAGCAGGGTCGAGTGACTGTAGAAGACTGCATGAAAGATAGATTTCAAAACCATAAGATTCACTCAGTCTAAAAAGGCAAAGCACCCTGCTAAGATCGTTTCTCCTGTGTGCTCCTTGAGCGGGATGTAAGTAAGTAAGACTTTATCAAATCTTCATGTGCTGTTACCCTAGTAAGCTGAAGCCATGAAATGCCCATGTAATATGCATAAACCCTTGGCTTTGATCCGGTATCCTCGATGGAGACTTGCAGTAGCTCCGAAGCCTACGCTGATGTTCTGGAGTTTCGGGGATTGAGGACTGGGGCTTTCAAGCAGGGCTGGATTGGGTCAATAAATACGTCATATAAATCGAACCCTAAGCGCCCTAACGCGGGCCTTTCTCTCACGTTTGCTCAGGATGCTTTTGCAAAAAGAAGCCCAACTCTTGACAAGACGTCATTTGCCGGCCCTTCTGTAGAAAAATGCACGGGGGCCAAAATAATTCAAGGCTCAGGTTTTAGGTGCGTACCCCTGATCGTTTTTGGTGCTCCATGGCTTTTCTGTTGTTGAACCTGCTAAGACTTGATTTCATCCTGAAGTACTACAACCAAACGAAGCAACAATTCTCCCTGCTGTCTGGATACCGATTGTCTACCCAACGGCTTCTATGTAGTTCCTTTTTGGGTCTGGGTCTAGTGTTTAGGGTTGAGGGATTCTATTATAGTACCCAAAAAAGAACTACATAGGAGGGTCTGGGTAATGTTGTCCGTGCTTGGGGAGCAGCATATTAAGGAAGTGCTTCAGGTCACGGATTTCAGGAAATAATTGAGGCTGACGTTGCTTCTAGGGGTTCTCAAGCCATGGTGAAACAAAGCGCGTCAGAACTACCACGTGCTTGGGCTTACATGTTGGTTTTGGAATCTATAAGTGCACCGATGACATCGTCAGTGATAAATTTGCATTTCCGCGGTTCTGCTGTGTTCACTGGCTGCATGGTTGCGCTATGGAGTGCTGAGGACAAGGATGACAAATGATGATGGTGATGCTGATGATGATGGCGATGATGATGACGATGATGATGACGATGATGATGACGATGATGATGACGATGACGATGATGATGACGATGATGACGATGATGATAATGACGATGACGACGACGACGACGACGACGACGAGGACGAGGACGAGGAGGAGGAGGAGGAGGATGATGATGATGCAAGGCTGCGTGAGGCCTCCATTCGTGCACGCCCTCAACTCTGCGTCCAGCCTTGCTGGCCAAATGTAAAGTTTTCTGGATCTTCACCGGACACCCCCTTGGTCGATGCCCCGAGAGTCACAACACAAACGCGTGTTGTGAGTTGGGTCTCCGCTGCACTTACATGCGGCAAGCATCCGCAATGGTTGGGAGAAAATATTTCTTCTCAGCCTTCGCAAGACAAGAATCAGAAATGTTTTCCTGAAGGCCACGAGCTTCATCTCGGCTGTCAGGCTCGTACTTGCTTGAATGCTTGCAGCACGTTCGTGCCCATGAATAGAAGCATCACGGCCCTGAAGTGTAGGTGATCGTCGCGAATCATCAACAACAGTGGTAATACGTGGCAATGTCGTAGCAACAACCATGGTCTCCTGACTCCTGACCTTTGACTCTGACCCAGGGGAGGCATCCGTGTCCGAAACTCAAGAAGCAAAACTCGACAACTCAGAAAACGCAAAGCGGATTGGCGAGAACTTTCGCCGCACGTGGTGAGGTGGGCCTGCACTCAATGTGCGAGTGTCCTGTACGCAGTGGTACATGCCAGGATCTCGCAGCTGGAGCGCGTGAGCTAAAATTGTTTTTCCCAAAGTAGCTATGCAGGGTTAGGGCTTGGGGTTTATAGGGCTGAGGGTATATAGGCACCCTTAGCCCGAAACCCTTTCTCCCAGCAACCTCGGCGATGCTCTTCTTCTGCCGGTTCTCCAGCTCTCCTCGCGATTGGGAATGGTCTTAAAGAGAGGAGAATCTTGGGATCCTGGAGACATGGTCCTCCTTAAGTAGATAGAAGATGGCGTATATGGGGATCTTATTATAATATACCCAAAGCCATATTCTATCTGCTTAAGGGGGACTATAGGTGCTTGCGTGCATGCCCAAACTCATCCAAGAATAAACCTCTTGCAACCAATTAAATAAGAGGTCCCCCAGCCCCTGCATGGCTTCACTTCCCAAGTGGCCGTGCGGAGTGTCCCAGCCTCAAGCTTTGACGCCCTGAGCCTGCAGCATCCCAGTTTCTGAAGCCCAAAAGGTTGCCTCCATTAGCAGCAGGTGTGCTGTTAAGGAACTTATGTTAAGTTAGCATCATGGGTATATATATATATATATAGTACATAATAGGGTTTCCCCAAAATAGTCCCTCAAATTAAATTGCCTATCAGCCACCCAGTTGAAGACCCTCTATTGGACCGTAATGCTAGCTGCTAACATCTGCTAACTCAAAGCTGACGCTGTCGCCACAGAGTGAAGGAGTGTCTCAACCTAACCCGACATGATCCCTAGTAGAGACCCCCACAACAATCCCTGTACATCCCTACGGGGTCCCAAGACAGCCTTGTCCTGGGTCCACCCATATTACATGGCCATTCCACCTCTTCCCCTATGCAATGCATGGCTCTCAGGTTCTTGCTAGGTATGCAGTCACTTCAATTCTCAAATGTCGTTCTACACATAAACAGATAAATGTATATATATATATGTATGCACATATACATGTGCACACATGGGACAGACATGTCTATCTACACGTAAAACTTACACGCATGCGGATAGAGATTGTAGCCGTGTCCCTGCAGGATGATGAAGTAGAATGTCTTCTTGAGAAGCTCCAGCGTGGCCAAATGTAACCCGCGGAAATCCATTAGTAGGATGACGGAGCTTCTCGGTTTCATGGTCCAAGGTTCGGTGATGATTCAGGCATCACACGCTGAAACCCCAAGCACTAAACTTTAGGCCCCGTATCCGGATCCGTAAAATCATGCCGGTCGGATACCAATAGAAGCTACCATCCCAGGAGCCTCTCATTCCAAGAACCTTTCATGCATACAAACTCCAGGCAACAAATTTTGAGTCGTGACTAATAATCACCACAACCCCGGTCACTATCATTGAAGTCCATGGGCTCATAATCATGATCTGTGAGCCGCTGCTGATAACTATGCTTCTGAGACGGCCGTGGCACCTTAAGACGAAAAGTGCCAATGCTTTATCACAAAAACATACCACATTACAGAGGATGCCTGATTTTCAGAAAGCTTTGCTACAGCTCAACTCCAATTCCAATCCCCGAAGCCCCACACCTTGACCACACCCCGGACGCTACCCTACCTAACTCGCTTTGTGTGACTCCTGGGAACACTGTGTTGAGAGGTCCTGTCCTCTTAGCCCGCATTACCCTAAGAAGGAAAAAGGATCCTTTTTACATAAATATGTACAATCCCACACACCCAAAAGTATAAAGGATCCCTAAACCCTAAACCCCGAACCCTGTAATATCCCTATATAACCCCAATACATCCCTATAGAGGATCCCTAACAGTGATCCAGTCCTCTGTTCATGATTGAGTAGGGAGCTCTCCGCACTTCTGGCGGAACGATGGGCATTGGAGCGTCGTCCTGGCCAGGCTGTATAGTCCCCCTTAAGTAGATAGAATATGGCTTTGGGTATATTATAATAAGATCCCCATATAGCCCATATTCTATCTACTTAAGGGGGACCATAGGCCTACCAAGGCCTCCCACGTACTTTTATTCTGATTATCTGAGAGCAGCTTATGTATTCATCCTGGGTTGCAGGCCAGGATTATGGGCATTTGGGAAGTCTAGATAATTCACAATTTGAAGCGTGGGGGTGTGGCTTCAGGGTTCAGTGTTGCTGAAGCAAAGCAGACGAACCTCGCGTTTAGGCACCTGTAATGACAACGGGCTTCTACCTCTTTCGAAAGAGTCGGAGCAGGGAACCTTTCCCCAGGAGTCCAAGTGTTGCGTAAATGGTATATACTTTTTGCGGAAACAGGCTCTGTAGAAGTACTTTGGGCCCAAACTATATATCATTCAGGTACTTGGGACCTTACGGCTTTTGGGGGGGGCCATACAACCCATCCCAATCCTATCCTACGTATGTTTCATACCTCCTTGCAGACTAGCGAGCTCTCGCAATGTGGTGGCAGTTGAGGGTTCCTTCATGGGCTTGAAACCTCTTTAACAACTTAAGCCCATCTTCAGAGCTGAAGGTGAGGTTGGTCTTGTGCTGGACACCCAAAGTCTCACGTTATAGTTATGATGTCTACATCTCTAAATCTCCACTGAAGCCTCTACCAAGTCCTTGCTTGCTGAGAGAACATCTCTCTCTCTCTCTCTACTCTCACTCACTCTCTCCCTCTCTCTATGTCTCTATGTACTCTTCATGTATGTCTATGTATGTGTGAGAAAGGAAAGAAGTTGTGAGGGACACGGTGGGATGAATGAGCGAATGCGTGGAGAAGTGATCGAGTGAAAGAGTGGATGAGTGACTGAATCAATGAGTGAATGAACGCGTGAATGAAGGAAGGAATGAGGGAAGAAGGAAAGAAGGAGGGAAGGAACGAGCGAACGAGCGAACAAACAAACCAACCTATGAATGAGTGAGTGAACGAAGATGACTAGAAGAACATGAGAATGAAATGAATGAACCCAAGAATTGATGGCTGGATGAACGGCTGAATTGATGAGTGAGCAAATGCAGGAATGTGTGCATTCATGTTTGCATGCATGCATACATGTGAGGCTGAAGGGCGCAACAGAGCTACACTTATAGATGCTGTTTGCTTCAGGGTGAAGGCCAGAATCCCTTTTAGGGTTTAGGAATCCCCAGCCGTGAACTGAAATCTCAGACACCGCATCCTGAAATCTGAGGAGAACACAAACAGCCAACGTCCTCTTCGTTGACGGACCTGATCTCAACATCCATCGCCTCATCCTCGTACTCAAACGGGTCCTTGCTATCCGGGCTCATGCAAGTTGGAGTCAAAGGACACCACCGAATCAGGTCCCAAGGGCCCCCATATAGAGATAACGGAAAAGGAATGGAAACTACTATAATGGGGTTATGTAGGGTTTTAGGATTTGTAAGAGTTGGAGCTTAGTCCTATGCACATATTTTGCCACGTCCTTCTGATAGCGTTGTGCGATTAGGGATTAGGGTTCACTGAAGGGATGCAAAAACTGCAGTGGGCCTTGATAAGGATGCGGTTTAGGGTTTAGATCAGTGAATGAGGTAACTGCTCTCTTCCTGTTGGCTCCCTCAATCCTTGGCCACATCTTACGCTCTGATTCCAACATCAACAGTCCCCACTAAACCCTATGACCTCAGGCCTTGCACACCACCATAACTTAATGTAACTTACTGGTTCTTAGCAGGTAATAAGGGAATGTACTCCCTGTATAGTCCCTGTATAGTATATTCCCCTATTCCCTACCTAAACCCTATACCCTACTAAGCCCCGGTAAGATAAGCCATTTCCAAGGGGCGGAGTCGCCGGCTATTGACCCGCCGTCGGAACCTGGGTATCATGCATGGGGGGGAGGGGGTTTTAGTGTTTATTGTTTGGGGGCGTCAAAACCTGGGATTGCATTGGCTTTACCCAGACCCTCCTATGTAGGGTCCTCTTTGGGTGGTATCATATAGTCCCTTACCCAAAACCATAAAAGACACAAAAAGGAACTACACAACAGCCCTTGGGTAGGGTTTGGGGTCTATAGGATAGGGGGATTCGCTTTGGGGTGTGGGGTTGAGGCTCCGGGGGCTATGAAGCCTGTACACTTGAGATAGAAAGCTTCAAGATGTCCTAAACAGATGGACATGTGACGAAAGTTTGGCTTAGACCAGCCGTTCCCGGGCATGTACGTGTGATGTCCACACCTCAACTTCTGAAATCCTTAACCCCAGTACTGCAGACCCTCTGACTGGAACACCCCCAAAACCCTAAACGGCCCTAAGCTCCCTTCCCCTCCATAAGGAGTGGCGACTTATTCGACGAAGTCTCACTCACAATTCTGCGATCTATGAAGCTCGAGTAGAGTTTAAGGTTTAGGGAATTTCTTGCATTTCAGAAGAGGATGCTTTCTAGAAGGCAGCTGCACCTAAAACATGAACAACATGGTAGTTTCCCAAAATAGGGGGCCCCAAGATAGCCCCCCAAATGCTACAATCATCCTTCTGGGGATCCCCAAGGTAGGCCTAATTTCGGGAAACCCTAAACCCTAAATGTCCCCTATAACCCCTTTAAAGGGTACACCTTATTTTGGGAAACTCCCACAATTGAACAAGGAAGTATGACGGCTTGTACAATCCAAGCAGGTGCCCGGACGATGTTGATTAATGCCCCTGTTTGGGGTTTAGGGTTTCGGGTTTGGTATTAGGGTTTAGGGTTTTGGTGCTAGGGTTTATGTTTAAGGTTTCGGTATGAGGGATTGGGGTTTAGAGCTTTGGTACTAGAACTTAGGTTTTGGGCTTTAGGAACAGAATTCAGGGTTTGGTATCAGGGTTGAAGGTTTTGGGTCTTGGTAGTAGGCTTTCGGGGGGTGTAGGGTTTTGGGGATTGGGATTGAAGGGTGAATTCGCATGACAAGGTGGTGCTCGAATGGAAGAAGCCTGCAGTGATCTCTTGAAGATGTTGTTTGTTTCGGTGCTTGCAAGATGAACCCCTCAGCGTCTGCAGCTTCGGATTCTTTTATTCTTGTGCAATGTACTGGGTGCTTCCCGGGCAGTTGCCTCAGTCCTACCTGCACCGCGCGAGTTGAAGCCAGGCGTTGCTGGTTATCTTCTGTCCTCTACTGATAAGAACGCCCACCTGAAAGTACACATTCCTGCAGGTATAAAGGCACCATGAGATTATGTAAGCATAATACTGCAAGTAGCAGGAATGTATGCTGAGACGCGTGTCGTGGCGTGACTCAAAACCATTACGGAAAAAACTCTTGAAACTCTTGGCGCGTACACATTATTTCGCGAGGCGATTCATGATACACGGCCAGCTGCCAGCCACCTTCCACGACACAGGCACCTTTGTACAAATGCCAGAGAACTTTGGCTTTGAGTGGGGGATGCATGCTCTAAGCGCAAGGCTGGATGGGCCAAAAAAGTCACTACAGACTCCACTGCCTGTGTTCAGCAGCGGCCTCAGTGCTGAATCAAGAGCTTCTGCGGGCCATCGGGGTGCTCGAACACAAGAACACGATCGCCCCGCGAAATTCCTAAGCTTTATCTTGAGCATGATATTCCAAGCGGTGCATGATTGAGTTGAATTATATAATTTTTCTAAGCCCCAAGGCACAGCAGTTTTTCAACAAATCGTGCAAGTTTCGCCCAGGCTTGAGGACTTTGGCCAGGACTCGCGCTGAGTCCGGAAACCTTGGCTGTCTGCTGGAATTTAATTGACATTGGGGTTGTTTTGGGGATATATTAAGGTAATATTTTGGGGTGCTGTTAAGAAGAGTAAGCTAACTTACCATAATGGAGATACACAGTAAATGGTACAGTCTAGCCTTTGTTGGTAACTTAGCTGACGTTCCTTACCAGCAACCCAGTCCGAGCTAGCCTATCAGCAAAAGAATTGAAAACGGCACCTTAGTTATTCCCCACCTGACAGATACATACGCACGAAGCTGCTTTCAGGCCCCTGCGGCCAAAAGCGATTGCAGCCGAGGCTCTTCGTTGGGCTGATCCGCGCTTTTGCCTCACTGCGCTTGGGCAGCTTGGCAGAAGAGCAAAGAAACAAATAGCTGCACTTCTACAATGTACCTCAAGATATACTTCTCTGCCTATGCTTCTGGAATGTCCTACAAGTCCTAAACTTATCCAAAAAAACAACAACGAATCAGTTGCCTCTGGCGATGGGAAGTTTGGGTCCTGCTTCTTGCACGGGCCCTTGAGATAGGTGACCTCCAAGAGCACCTGAATCAAAGCTGTGGTGATACATCGGGTCTCTGTCGAAACAACATATTTCGCGAAGAGCAGCTTGACACGATGGTCATGTCCATCCTACAGGCTTGCGGGAAATTGAAACCTTACCGAACACCTCCTTGGTAGCTTGCTTCTGGTGAGGGTACCCGCTTCTGTTACCTACCATCCCTCACAAAAGATACCTTCCCAACAAGGAAGGCGAAATGGGAGGCCGGCGCATACGATTTCACACGCACTTGCATTTGTAAAGTAATCTTATCTCCATCATCGCACGTACATCTCATCCCTTCAAAGTCGATCTGATGCCTCCAACCCTTTTGAACTCCAAACTCCCCCAAATGACCCTTGAGTGCAGGCCCAACGTTAGCAACCACACCTTCTGCAGGCCCCAGCTAAGTGTACTCAAGGGTCCTAGGGAGAACCTTGAAGGTCATCAACAAATGTGACTTGCAAACATGCAGGCAACACTTCGGTAGGGGGGACTGTAGGTTCTGAACCCAAAGCCCTGAACCCTATGAACCCTATGAACCCTATGAACCCTAGATCCCTATACCCTGAAACATTGACCCTGAACCCTAAACCCGAAGTAGGGTGGGATGGGTGGCTCATCTCCTGTGAACCTACGCCCCACCTTCTTCCCGATGAGCAGTCTCGCGCCAGTTTTCATTAGCCCCCAGGCAACTCCGCCTCTTCGGGCTCTAGTGATTTAAGGTTTGGGGTTTAGGGATTTAGGGTGTAGGGACTTAGGGTTAGTTGAATACTAGCCTTAGACCCTTAGACAGCTCGTTTTGGGGCAAAGGCCACTCTCATCATCATAATCATCATCAACCATAGGCCATAAGTTTTTTGGCATGTCTAGGTAAGGTGTTATATTTGCATATGTATATATATATCTCTCTCTCTCTCTCTCTCTTCTTCTTCTTCTTCTTATATCCCTCTCTCTCTCTCTCTCTCTCTCTCTTGGTTCTTATACTGGCTATGCCCATCGAATAGTGAGAGTAGAATAGCGAGAGTAAGGACTGCGTGAAGGTCAACTCCATGACTACCTACAATCTCTTTCTCTCTCTCTCTCTCTCTCTTTGTCCCACGTACTCAGGTCAGGGTTGGCTGTAAACAAAAACCTTACGCTAGCAGTATTGTGGGACATGTACAAATACAAAAACAAAGCTTGATAAACCAAGAGGCCGTTCAAAACAATGTTCTGGCAAGCGCGGGTCAAGGCACTTAGGACGATTTGCTCGCCACTGGCGCCCGGAAAGAAGGTAGCACCTTCTGCATTGACAGCCTCCATGACCTCCAAGCCAGGCAGCTTGAAATCGGGTCCGGGCTCAGCAGCAGAGGTAATACTAGAAGTACGTCTAGTTCATATATCAGAAAGACTGGTAATGGTGATAGATATCGTGAGTTTTCAGGGGTGGGAGTTGGCATCTCGAAGCACAACTTATGTGCTTTATAATGCGCTGCATATCACCTTGTCCCACCGACAGCATGAATCTCACATGTTTCCTGCTGGAAGCTGTCCAATTGAGCACTCCTAGCGTATTGATCACGCGATACTGGCTTCGAAGCTTCCTATTGCAATCTGCGTCTTTTCTAAAGCCCTATCACTGGTACTTGAGCTGACCTGAATATGTTTGCAGACCCTCAAGCCCCATGCACTTGAAGTCGTCTTCATTGCCTATGCAGTGTTGCTTTGCTCGAGCTCTGAGTTGCTGCTGCAATCGCTTATTATTATTGGTCCTAGTCTTTTGATCTGCTCCTGTATATCCTTTAGACCTCAGACAGAACTGGCATGTGCAGGACCACTCAAATGTTGGGAGACATACCTGCGGAAACCCCAATACTGCTCCTGCACTTGATCTCCAAACTCAAAGGTAATTTCACAAGCTTCTACATATGCTGGCACTTTCCTTCCTGGTCCTACGCGCTGTTCATGTGTCCATTTGCACAAAAAACCGCACAACGCCAAGAGAGAGCCTCTTGGCTCCAAATCATCACAGCTCGGTCAAAGCCTTGCAACTGGCCAGTGGACCAAGAAAAAACGCGAAGCTCTGGCGGTTGAGGCTCTGTCTGGGCTTGGTGTTTCGGCTCCTTTTAATGTCTTCCCCCCCAAGAATACACGTCTGCCCCGTAATGCCAGAATGTTCATTTTCAGGGGCCGGGGAGGCGGGGGGCGCTTATTGCAAAAAACTACAGGGGATCCAGGTAGATCTAATTGGAACGAACATACATTGAACTAGAATCAACTAAAACCTTATTAAAACCATTAACGAAGGCTTAAAACCGATTTAAATTCAATCAAAGTCTACTTGAAATCAAATCAAAATACATGTTAAGTCGTAGCTTAAATCGACTTACGGCCAACTGAAATCTAATTAAACAAATCTAGAACCTCAAAGCACAGCAACCCTTATCATAGGAAACCCAAAAAGACCCAACTCTGAAAATCTCACATTGGGGCAGACTGGTGCACTTCCAGCCCATCGGGCTTTCTCGGAAAGTCGGCTTCGGAAATCACTAAATAGATAAGGATAAGGCCTCATGGCAAATCAATTTACCCCCCCCCCCCAACCTTTTACACGGAGTACTGTCAGCCTAGCTGCCAGCATGTCCTCCCCAAATGGCAATGAAGGGCGCGGTCTGGCAATCTCCCGGAATCCCCATAGGGGTGACCAATGCCTCCTTTCAGCGGTTGTCTTGGTTCATGGCTAGTACCAAGCACTGGCCTTAACTATAGTTGCACCTACAAAAACCCATGGGATATTACCTGGCTGTAGCTTGATATTCCCTGCTGAGCTAGGCGCTTGAAAGATCTCTGGGTCACGAGCTTTACTGACATGAGCTATAGTCTAAAGTCTGAAGACCTAGCATTCCCCTTAGTAACCCCTATGATACTTCCCGATATGATCCCCTATATAACCTCCTTCAATTTGTAATTTCACTATAGCTCATATCCAGTTCTGACCTCACGTGCCTTCTCCTTAGCTACCCTGCCCTGAAGAAAGCTGGACTTCAAGCAAGCGCTCCGCAGGGTCCAGGCGGACTTGCCCCTAAGCTTATAGGCGATGTAAGCCTCAGACCCTAGCTAGATAGACCTGGACCCTCCAATGCACTTCCTTTTTGAGTTGGGTGCGTTTTTGGTTGGGACTCTTAGAGGGTCTAGGTAGGGTTGAAGGTAAACTCCTTGAAGAAAACACGTTCCGACTCGCGCAGCTGGCTTCCGTCTGGGGCCTAGTGAGGCATAGACTGCATGAAACAAGCTTGACCCTAAAACCTTTCTGACCTAGACCCCGCACATGCCCGGCAAAAGGTTAAGTCTACAGCTCTGTGGGGTTCCACTTCAGATTCCACAGAAGCGTGTTTGCCCATGAGTTTTCAAGGCACACTCGCAGTACTTGTCCAAGCTATGTTATAGTCCCCATTAAGTAGATAGAATATGGCTTTGAGTATATCACAATAAGATACCCATATACCCCATATTCTATCTACTTAAGGGGGACTATAGTTCCTAGACAGCATGTAAGCAGTGGGGCTCCTTCTTAGCAATCGCCCTTCATCCTGAGGCCCTTCCATGGAGACCTCCTTTGAAGGCCTACCAGTTGAAGCAATTAAGATCCACAGAAAACCTGAATTAAAGGGACTATATTCTTGGGATTCCCTGTTTGGGGTTCCCATTTTAACCCTTTTCTGAATCACATCCGACCAAGAAATCGTCAACCAGGTCCTGCACCGCCCGCTTTGGAAGGCCATGGCCAATACAGATGTGCTCGCAGCAGCCGCAAGCCAAGGCTTCAGTAACGTCCTGATGTGTATGATCCATGCGGCTACTTGCTCCCAGACAATCCAAGTCCTAGTCCAAGGCTACTTCTCGCTCATACGAAAGTTTCCTAAAATTTTGTTGGCAGCGGCGAAAGAACCTGCTTTGAACATACCCATGCCCTGAAGCTCTTGATCTTCCGACCCAGAACAGATGCCCAGGAGCCGGCCAATTGCGTGCAGGAACAGGCAAAGTCATGGGTAGCCGTAGCCGGTCTAAGGCCTGCACAGATGTGAAAGCCCAGTAGGGTTTTGAGTCCAACAAGGCGCTGGCTATGTTGCTCTGCGAGATCTACTTCTGCATGCTGCAGGAGGTAGATGGCGATCAGGACGCGTGATCCCGATGTAGGGTTGCCAGTCCGTAAAACGGTTTAGGCACGCGCATCGTGCTCAAGCTTTACGATAAGGTTTTTTCATGTTTGGGTTCAGGTGTTGAAGGTGATCTTGCAGCTTCGAAGCGTGAAGTCGAGATACCCACATGTGTCATAGTCCAAACTCCGAGTATCCCCCTTAAGAAGCTCTATCTCATACACAATCCCCTTTCCTCCCCCCTCTAAGGAGATTGGACTATAACCCTGATGTGTCAGGAGATCTTGAAAGTGGAGCCTTTAGGGCCTGTGGCAGCCGTCCCTGAAGCTGACAGTCCCGTGGCAATTAATCCAAGTCAGCTACCCCAAAAAACCCGAGGAGATAGGGGGTTTCTCAGAATCAGGGGTACCATTTTGGGGGTCCCCATAATAAGGATTCTAGAATATTGGGGTCCATATTGGGGTCTCCTTATTTTGGGAAACTACCATATTTGCATTATGTGGGGGCCACCAAAAAAAAAAAGGTATACCGTATACCAAACTTTCTGAGAAACATCCCCTTCAAAAGCCTCAATTTGTTGAAGTGCTCAGGTTGGAGGGGCAAGGGCTGGACCCAACGCACATACTTTCCATACGCAACCCGGGTCTCAACGAAAAATACCTATCAACTTGCAGCCGCTTGAGGAGTTCCCGAAATCAAGCCAGAGAAAATGCAGATCTTAATGCAAAAGCTCATGGAGCCCCTCCATCACAGGGCATGAATGACAATCCCTGAGACACGTACTTGTTTGAAACTGATGTCGCTGCTCGTACGCGACGTCGCCCTCTTCTTGAAAATTGCGCTGCGGAAAAACTCTGAAAGATACTGAATCGCACTCGAGAGAATATCCTGTACTGTGCCTGGTAGAAGCAGATCAGGGCCCATCGCACATATGGGAAGAGGCCGTTTACCAAGCGCTGCGGCAGCCATGGGAATGGGTTTGTGTACGGCATGACCCCTTCTCAAAATGTACAACTTCGAATGCCCGCACCACCACCAGCAGCAGCCAGTTGAATGCGTTGTGTACGGGATGACTCCCACTACTCTTGTACCACTTCCAATACCAGCGCCGCCACCACGACTTTTGCTACGACTGAGACTACTACAGTACTACCACCAGCGGTAATACGACCACCAAAAATACAAAACTAATAATACAAATAATGCTTTAATACATGTCTTTAATACATGTCTTTAATACATGTAACCGATGAAATATTCAGAATCACGCTGCCGACGGTATCTTGCGGTTGGTTCACAATCAGCATCGAGATATCTTATCTTCTGGGATGGTATAGGGTTAAGCTGTATGGTCCTGCACGTCACCCCAAACAGATGATGTGAACTATGGTGCCGGGAACGTGTCAACAGGCATGTCAATTCCAAGCTGCTACCGCCTCTGAGCAATGGCTCTTGACATGCTCATGTGAGCTATATAGTCTAAACTCCTTTAAGGGGGTCAATATAGGGGATTATATAGGGCACTCCTTTTGTGGTTATTAAGGGGGATACTAGGANNGGAGTTTAGACAATGGTTCATGTGTATTTGTGCTTGTGGTTCATGCGTTGGCCCTGGGTGCTGCGAGCAACTGAGGCAGTAGGAAAACAACCCCAGCCCCTTTACTCCGTCGCTAACAAATACTACGAGTGACAGCCTCCATCAGAATCTTTCCGCATCTAGATGCATCATAGGATTTGCTCGGTGAAGATCTTACATAATGACGCCAGATGACGCAATGCCAAATGCCATGCCCGGTGCTAGTACAATGAAAAACAGCATTTCATTTGCGATCCAAATAACCTCTTTCTGCCCAACAGGAACCTAGAGACTACTCGTCCAGCTTCTGCAATTTTGAGCTTCTTGTGTTATGTCATGAATACCGTTACTACCTAAGTTGCTGGAACACCTTGCTTTTACAATTTGCTGCAGCCTCAGAACTCGACGTATCAAATGGGGTAGGATGTGCATTCATAGATACCCTCCAGCTTTGGAAAACAGGTCGCCCGAGTTCGAATAGGAAAGCCACACGGTGTCGTGCGCACACCATAGGAAGATGAGTATATTTAACATGACAAAAGGACAATAATCTTACCAGGGCTCTGGGACTATGGAAACCATGACCTGGCTGGCCATTTCATGGGTCCCTGGCCGTCCATGTTGCACTGTTCCCCCAGCAGCAGCTGTGCGCAAGCTCGGCGGCTGTGAAAAAAGCTTTCCTCTCAGGCCCAGCATTTGGAGGAGTGTGGGACTTGGTTGGCAGTTCAGATGCCAAGCAACAGAAGGGTGCAAACCCCCCCCCCCCCACGCAACTAAAGCACTCTATTGCAATGGCTTCCCGTCTCATGGGCGGCCAGCTGTTGCGCCCCAGCCTCTACGTCTAGCATTCACAATTGCGAGTACTGGCCAGAAACAATGAAAAGAACAGGCTAGTGAAGGCGCTTTGGTCAAACCAGAAAAATCACGTCATACCACGTCAGTAAACAACAAAACCACGGACCCAAACCTGCAGTATCAGGACCTGAACTTGAACAAAACGGAGCCAGGAGAAGTAGCTCAAACACGAGATCATGAAATAAAAGCTGTCGCGCTGTAGGCTTTCGGAGTTGTGACTGCACTAGGGCCACTAGGGACGGCATGAAACACTCAAGCCCGCTTCACATCAAAGCCCACACTTAAAAAATGCAATGTAGCGCCTGAACTCTAAACCTGTTTCGCACCACGCTTTTCAATGCCCTGTGCGCCTTGCCAGCAATGCCCAGGCGCTACAACCGACAGGGCCTGAAAAGTGGCAGGCAGGGCAACTACAAGAAGGAGCATGCTGCTTTTCTAACTACGATATCAGTTCTTTATAGGGGCCGCAAGAAAGTAGATGTATTTGTGTGTTCCCACTGAAAGTCTTCATTACAATTTCGGACGTCGACTCATGTGTAATGTACTCCTAGGTCTTATCTACTAGCGCAATAGCGTAGTACCTACCTAGTCTAAGGACTCCAAAAAAGACTCCCAACCTTTGGAAACACTCGTATTTCTGAGGACAACAATGAAGGTCTCTAAGTGCGGCCACTGCAACTTAAAACCTAACCTCTTTTCGAGCAATGAGGCTTAGAGTTTCACGGCCCAGTGCTCTGATATCTTTCTTACGAAGCTATTCAAGGAAAGGCGAAAGCTACGTCCCGTGTGAGCCATAGTCTCAACTCCTAGTATCCCCATTAACAACCCATATAGTAGTCCCCTATATTATCCCCTACATAACCCACTCTAAGGAGTTTAGACTATAGCTCATATAGCTCAAAACCCTAAACCCTAAATGGTAGTTTCCATTTTCTTTTCCGTTATCCCTATATCACCCCTTTATAACCCCTATGTAACCCCTAAAAGCTCATGTAGGAGCCTGGATAGATAGTCGGAAGGCACTTCTATTCTCTCAACTAGAGGATCCCCTAGCAATCCTGGCCGAACGCAACGGCGGCCCATGCCCCCAACTGAAACAGCTTCTGCAATCTCCATCCTGTCGTCGTAATCCCGAAAGAACTATTAAAACTACCAGGACTACTATTACTACTATGGTTCTCATTCTTACTACAATTATTACTACTACTGCTACTACTACTACTACTACTACTGCTACTGCTACTGCTACTGGTACTGCTACTGCTACTACTACTACTACTACTCCTGCTGCTGCTGCTGCTGCTACTACTATTACTACTATGGTTCTCATTCTTACTACTGTTACTATGGTTCTTATTCTTACTACTATTACGATTGGAGTTAGTCTTACTACTATTACTCTTGGAATATTAGTATGGGTGCCGAAGCTGCTGAAGATCCCGCACACCGCTGCATTACTGGGAACCACACATCCAACAAGACAACTTCTTCTGGGTTGGCCCCTAAAACCCTTTGAAAAATATTAAGGGTCTAGGGCTTAGGGTTAGTATATAAGGTCCCTTATGAAAGCCATTACGGAAAATCTTAAATATCCCTGGGGCCTACCCAATCTTTCTGCTGTACAGCTGCAGCATGATAGGAACTGTTACAACGAGACAGGCATTTTCTCAAGCCAATAAAAAGAAGGGCCAATGGGATATACCGCCCTTACCATGCAAACTGAGACGCGGGCCTTTGCCGGCAACTACCATAAAAGAAAGCCACCCGGCTCCACGTGCCAGGCTTTGAAACAGTGCTCTGCTTGGGCCCACAAGGCAAGTCGATGCACACACCAGGAAATGACCTAGACCTCTACACCTCAAATCAATGACCTGAACACAAGAGAGAAGGGAAAATTCCTAGAGCTTCTCGACCCTGGACACCGAAAACCTAGAGAAAGGGAGAGGATGATGGGCTTCCTGGGCAATCCTACCCTGGATTTTCCTGGAGTTGGCAGACGTCCCTAAGCGGCAGCTCGACGCCATAAATCCGAATCTGGATACCATAGAAAGATGACGTTACAGGCCCCTTAAACACCCACAGAACAATATGTACACGACTTTTTCTTGGGCATGAGATTTGGGAAGTACCGGCACCCTCAAGGTTCCTGACTCTTGCATTCATAAAGGCGCAGGCGCTGCGGACAGCTTAAGCAAATTGATCCTCCTGGGCTTCTGGAAACAAAACCTAGCTGGTTCTCAGTAGGGAATGAGGGAATTCAATCCCTATATAATCCCTGCATGCTGTATTCCCGAAGTCCGTACTAAGAACCAGTACCTTCACCCTAGGACTACACCCTCTTTCACAGGGAAGTGTGAGCTACCAATCCGCGCTGAATCCCAAAAGCCGACAGACCCCCTAAACCTCAAAACCCAAGGTTTAGGGTTCAAGGCTTAGGGCTTAGAGTTTAGGTAGCCCATTTCAATGCGAGTCCAAATCCCTAAACCTTTGCATTATGTCTGCTTCAATGGTTATGCTGTGACTGCGGCTGCTGACCCACGGCCTGCCTTCGAGTCTGTAGGTCACAAAACTTCAAACCCCAACTTCGGAACCCTGAGCCCTGAAGCAATAAACCAAACCTAGCTCCCAAAAAGCCCGCTTCATCTGAATGTTGAGTTACCCTAAACCCTAAACCCTTTATGAATCGTGTTACAGCATCCTGGAACACCCGGGGTACATCCGGTAGAGACCTAGCAGTTCCATAATGGGCCTGAGCCTGCCCCTGATTACTATCAAGGCTTACCATAGACACCAGCGTCTGAGACAACAGTGTACCAGTAAAATATCTTAACCCCTAGGGTTTAGGCAACGCATCATTTTGAGACTCCCTAGCCCTAACCTCTGATCCACGCAACCCACAAGAAATCCTAAACCTACACCCAGGAAAGCCTGCCGCTGGCGATCAATACTGCTACTGGAGAAAGCGCCAAAAAACGCTAACACCCACCTGCACCTCCAAACACCCACACTGGTAGCAGGGGCTCAAAGGCAGTTAGTGTTGGTATTTGGGGGGTCTTAGTATGCAGCTCACATGATTCAAGCACCTCCTGAAGGGCTTCCCTCCGCGCGTCGCAGTCGTCCTCAACCAGGCGCCTTCGCATAAGGCTCCCAGTTACTTACCTCGGTATACATTACCCTAGGTCTACGCGGGTTTAGGGTTTGGGGTTAAGGCTGCCAATGGGTTTTGGGTGAAGAGGGATTCCCGTGAAACATTAGAGCTTGGGCTTCAAAGTAATTTTGGTACATGACTTTCAACCAAGGGGTGAAGATTCATAGGCCATCACATGCGACATACTATTCATGCAGCCTCTAAACAAACCCTGTCAAGCTTTTGCCTAAACCCGAAAGACCTTGTGACCCCTCTCTCAAGAGTCCCCGAAGGGCTTCCCAATCTGGGAACCCTCCATATCAGCTTCTACGGGCAGATCGAGAACTCAACTCGATGCCTCCGGAATATCATACCTAAACATCAGACCCATGTGCAACCCGAAGCCCCGGACATGGGAGGCATTTGAAAGAATAAGAAAAAAGATGCTTCCTTCCTCCACCGCCGTTGCGCTGACAGGACTAAAAGAAAACACAAGACAACAAAAACGAGGACAATGATGCAACATCTTAATGTCCAGTGCCTAGAAATTCGCGCTTTTCGGTTTGTGTTGCAGGGATTTGTGACCAGGCCCCGTGTTAGCCACGGTATCCTTGGGCAATGCAACTTTAAACCAGAGACAGCTGGGCCAAGGCTTCCAAAATTCTAGTGATAAGGTATGTCTTTTCAAAGACGAGTTTGGTCTCTGATACTAATTATGATATGACTTACTGTGGGATACTAAGCGGGTAGAACCTTTATCCTAGTGTAATTCCAAAAACCTACGATTTTCGGAAAAGGATTTGTCGTTTTAGGCCCCCCGGCGTGCTGCCAACCTTACTCCCCAAAGCAACATGGCCCTCTAACTATAGCTCTCAAATACCCGAGTTTGGAGCCCACCCCAGAAAAAACGACTTTTTGGGTATAAGTTGTTGTAATAAGAACCCAGGAACCTAAAAAGTATTAAAGTGTAGTACTCCAATTTTGGGAATACCCATAGCGCGAGGTTGAACCCCGAACGAAAGGGTAGGCAGGCTATAAGCACGGGTGTTTTGATATTGGAGCCACAGTCTAAACTCATAGTATCCCCCTTACTAACCCCTATGCTAGTCCCATATAGAATCCCCTACATAACCCTCTTTTAAGGAGTTTAGACTGTAGCTCTTTCGATCCATGAAGCCCTAAACCAGCCTAAAGGGTTCGAGGGCCGGGTGCCTGGAGAGAGGGGATGGTGGGCTCAGTGCAAACATGAAACATAGGGGGGATAATGGAACATGAAATGGAAACTGCTGTTTAGGGTTTCGGGTTTAGGATAAGGGAAAATGAAATGGAAACTGCCATTAGGTTGAGGGTTCCCGTCCAGGGTTTGGGGTTTAGGGTCTCAAAAATTGAATGTCAGCAACCCCAAGAGGAAGCATACATTGCTGCATCAAGGCAGACATCAAACAGCAGAAGGAGCAGCATCCGTGAAAGAGTAGTTGAAAATAATTGAAATCTGCTTGCCAATGAGATGGTCTTCAGGAAAGCCTGTCGGAATGGTGCATAGACGCTAATCCTGGCTGTTAACTCGTTGACCACGCGATGTTTGCAAGTCTTTTTGGGGCCAAGCTTGTGTCACAACTCTAAAGAATGTATGTTGACACTGCGTTGAAGAAAGATGCATTTTCCCCCAAAGGGAGGCTTCAGTTGTCACTTTTGCTGCCGCGACTAACATACATGTGACAGTCCAAGTTCACACTGATCATTAAATCCTGGAGACCCTATCACCCTCCCTCATCAAGAGCTACGCTTAAGCCGCATCCTCCTTAGCAAGCGATTTGGTTTTTTCATGTCCGCAAGAGCGGTGTTGACATTTCAGCTGCTTCTTCAAGCTTTCATTGGCTTTTTTGCTCACAGACTGGCTGCTCTTCGGGCACTCTTAACCCTAAACCCATAACATGATGGGGGTTTGCGGCCCTATTGGGGCTACATAGGAATACATGTATTCAGGGTTTAGGGTTTCGGGGTACCTTTAAACCAGTTCTAGGGGGTATTTCGGAGGTCCAGGCCCTAACCCTCTTTTTTGGGGGGGGCGGTTAAAAAGGTATCATTAACCTAAGATCTGAACCCTTAAAAAACTAATTTGACCCTGATTTTTTGGGAGGTCCAGGTTGGTCTTTCGGGTTTGGCCTGCTCGCTTTTTGACGCGCGCATCTGCGCTGTTCATTCATCCTGCATGGTATCCTGTGGCCATGTATTGGTCCGTCGCAACACTGAAACATAGTCTATATAAGGCGAGAACCGGATGGAAAAGAAAACGGAACATGAATGGAAGCTGGAATAAGCCGATATCATTATAGCCATTGGTCACTGTCCAATCCTCTTTGATGCGAATTGGAGGCCTATGCTCCATTTAAGCTTGATATACATCTTGGTCTTGCCTACATCTTCCATGCTACATATAGAGGTCGAAGGAATTTCTGCGCATTTGCAGTCTCTAATTGCAGTAGGCAAAGCAAGCCTGACCTGCGAATCCACCTCTGCTCTCCCTGAGCCACCATAAACCCTAAACCTTGCCGGGCGGTGCCCCTAGTTACATAACCATACTGATAAACCCTCATAACTATAATCAATGGAACTTATAACTATACTTATTTCCCCTACAGGATACTTATAGCCCATGTTATTACTTAGGGGCCAAACATTGTAAACCCTAAGCTGCACATTGCTGCACTCAGCTCATCTGGCTTTGCAAGGCTTACCTTCCTTTCGCAGGTAGAGGCCCTGAACTACCTGGCAGGACAGTGGTCTTGGGACTTATGATTCTGAATCATACCTGGCCTTCCCAAAACTAAACACCTTCAACAGTAGCCTGGGCTTCAAGCTAACGGGCGCATGGGCTATTGCCACAGGTTTTTGTGCGTTCGGAACAGTCATTCTGGGTAGTTGAGCCTTGGTTTCAGTTTTTTTTCTGAGAGAATCTTTTACAACGATTAATGTCTTGGCATTTTACAGGGTGCCCCTTAGTTAGTTACATAACTATACTTTTAAATCCCATACAGTAACTAAATTTGGTAGGATTTGTAACTTCACTTATCCCTCTATGTTACAGCTTAGAGGCGCCACATTGTACCAGGCCAACCTGAAATATTCTTCATATCTCATAAAGCAAACGGGCACCGAAGATCAAGGATTTTCCATACTTTCCATGGTTGCTTCAAGTGTTGTTTTGTTGTTTCTGTCGCAAATGATGACTGCCCCTTCCTCTTTGAGGGTATGTTTGGATGTGTGCCGAAATTCCGTGTTGTCGTGCTCCGCGCCCCGGACTCTGTGTTACATACACCCTAACACGTCAGCATGTTACATACCCTCTGTCACGCTCTTTCACGTTTTCTGTAAAGGCCGCGTTTAGGGGGTTGCCGCTCAAAGCGCTGCCTGTTACACAATTTATGAACTGGGGTATGTACACGGTATGTAATGGGTGTGGGCCATTGCTAATTACAAGCCAACCATTATGGCACACACCCATTGGGAATTTCGCAACACGCTCTTCTCAATCCACAATCGGAGCCATATGATTAAGCTATGATCTCTACATATTCACGAGTCCTAAAATGTTCAAGGCCCGTACTTTTTGAGAAATCACATGTTGCGGACATTCTACCTTTACAAATAAAGAGCTTCGACGTCGCAGGAGGACATAACAGTATGAAGCGCCCGAACTTACTCCACCTCCAACCACATGGAGCCCTGAAAGGTACCCTACAAAAACCAAGATGTAACTTACAAAAAAGGACCCATGTGGAGTTCCGTGTATGAACAAAATTATCGGCCAATATTGAACACTTGACTTAAGCCTTAGAATCAGACACCCGATGACCCTGAAACCGTGAAAGGAAGGTGCCCAAATATTCTTAATATTATTGTAATTAAATTACTACTGTTCTTTCTGCTACAATATCTGCTATTACTATACTATGATTATTGTTCTTATTATTGCTAGTATTATAAGAGTTGGTATTATGGCATGCCTTCCCATGAGCAAAAGGTCCTACTGTGAGACACGATGATGTTTGTAAGTGCAACGCGGATGTTTGCCCTTCAGGGTCTGCCAACATATGTTAAGGCTTTTGAAATGTCGGAGGCATCATGACTGCGTGTTTGGTGTCGAAAGCGGGGCATTTGACTTTAAATGCTGAGATCCTACAAGGCTCATCATACGTAAGCACGCGTCCATCAACAACCCAAGACGGCTCGGTCCAAACATGTTGCATTGCTGGACGGCAAGCCACAAGGACAAGACCATACCGCGTGCTAGGCCCAGTAGTCTCACATAGATTCCAGAACAAGCCATATTGAATCATTCCACCCGAAAGTTTTGAGAATGGAGGGAGTGGTTTACCTACGCTCACCTCCCCACTCCCCTAAGCACCAGCCAATGAGAGCCCTGAGCTCCGCCTGCCGAACCCGCTTGCATGATGCGGTGTTCTCGGGGCACTTGAACTGCCTTTCGACGAGGCCCTTCCAAGACCTAAGCGCTCAGCTTAGGCTGTAGAGTTCAGAGCTGTAGGGTATGGGGGATGGGCTTACATACATGGGACTATTAAGGGGCTTGTAAGGAGCTGAGAAGGTCTTTTTGTTTTCAACATCTCTTTGCTGACCTTCCGGACCATTATTAGCTGCAACACGTGGTTAACATGTCTTTGTGGTTCCAGAATTGCGGGAGCTCTGCATTATCAGCTTCTGCGTCATCTGCAGTTACGCTCAAGATTACATGCACATCAGATCTGCCAGATGGTTCAACCTGGCACGATTGTCGGAAGCCAGGCCATTCTGCAAAAAGATGGAACGTATGATCTCCACAGCCCCGACACTGACGGCCTAAAGGACACAGAACGTAGTCACAGTAGCCAGCGCGGTGGTGCCCTGCAGTTACATAACAGTACTTGTCAAAACCACACGTATAAACAATAGGACTTAATAAGTATACTTATCCCCGAACTTATTCCCCTTGTGAGGTACGTACTAGTACTTACAACCCCAGTTATAACTCAGAGCCCCCACATTGTAGGAAAATACAGTGTCTGCCCCCCCCCTCTCCCAGATTCAGGTTGGGGGTTAACCTTGGAGGCCCTGGATCCTGGCCTCCATAACTTCAAGAACTTACTAGTTCTTAGTAGCGAATACGGGAATATAATCGTTATCCCGGTATAATCCCTATAAAACATATTCCCTGATTTCCCTACTGTGAACCTGTAAGAGAACCAGGGGTTTGAAGGTTCAAGGTTTTTTCGCGATGACTAGCCCCGCATACGTCCTAATAGCTTCACGCTAAAACACGCACGCCCCCGTGTGATTAAAAGACACGGGTATTCATCCTTAGGGATTTTTGTAAGAATCAGAGATAGATGTATTTATCTTGTATTCTGAAAGAAATCGAAACCAAGGAAATGAAGGAGATCCCTAATTCCATCTATACAGATTTCCTTCGGGCTCTGCTTTATATGTTAAGGAATTGCCTCATGCGAACGAGATGACTTTTCATGTAGCTCCCCTATCAAAAGGATAGAGCAAAAACTACTAGCAACGACAGCTAAGAAATCAACGAGATCCCTGATCCTTCTTCATTGCTTCATAGAGCCCCTGCTGACCTGAAAAAACTCCCCTTTCTTCATCATTAGGGGCATCCTACTTGGCCCTAAACCCTGAACGTAGTTTGAGCCAATTTCAAGAGTAATCTTCCAATTCCAGGATTTTCCACAATTGTGGCTTTTCTGGGCGGAGTATGCGTGATTAGGGCGGGTTGTTGTTCCGGGGAAGGGAGTACAAGAAAAAGCTTCACGCGATTGAACGAACATGTGCGTGGACTTGATCTTGCATTCGGCCCTGGATTGTTTGGAAGACCTGAATTGTATCTGGGATTGGGTCAAAAAAACCTAAACAGACTCCAAATCCAGAACAGAATTTGCCCACTTTCCTCAAGAACGGCCAGCTGCAGAACATGCACCACCTAACCCCTCTTCTTGACATGAGAGACACGTGTATTATCCCCCAGGGTTTAGGGTTTAGGGTCTAAACTCCAAGTATCACCCTTAATACTGGAGAACCAAATTTAGAAGAAAATGGAAAATGACACGGAAGCTGCTACATATAGGGTTATGTGAGGAATTATCAAGTAAACATATAAGCATTAATATACACATAGATCTATACATGTGAGCTATAATCTAAACTCCTAGCATCCCCCTTCATAACCCCTATAATGGTCCCCTAAAAACGCCTTGAAAGAGTTTAGACTAAAGCTCATATGTATACACCCATTCCTGCATAGCACCCTGTATTGCGCCATCAAGAAATGATATCCTGACCTCATGGCAAGCTAGCATGCCAAAGCCATTCAAAGCCCCTCTTCTACAGTACTCCTCAGTTCATGCTTGAAACGCCATAAGGGGGGTGCGCTTGTATGATCTGTACATTAATATGTATATATATATATATGTTTGTGTATGTGTGTATGTGCAGATTCAACATATGAATGAATGCCCCACTCCCACAAAAGTTTAGGATCCCTAGCAAAAAATCTCGGAGCCTGACGCCCAAAATCCTCTATCCTACATCCTTGACATTTTTTTGGTTGAGGGTTTAGATTGTTTAAGGGTTTAGGGTTCAGGGCACTTCCTAAGAAAACGCGGGACGCTGTGGGGATTGCAACGGAGGACCTTTCATCCATTCCCTACTGCGCGTCGGCTGGTTGCCCAAGTTATGACCCTACGCCCGAAACCCTAAAACTTATAGGCCGTACACCGTGGACCCTGAGCCCTATAAGCCAAAACAGCTGGAACTTATAAAGTCGAATAAGCCCAAGTGATCACCGGCCCAGGCGCATACGCTCCTCGGAGTCCTGAAGGGTAACGTAGCACAACGCTACGTTGAGGATTCTATAGTACACCTATTCAACATGCCACATGTCACTTCTGGCGCTTAGGGCCTTAGGGTGCATAGGCTAGAGGCTTCAGTGCTGGGGTCAGGGTGTTTTTTGATGAGTTTGCCAAGCTTTGTTTCAGATCTTATATGAGCTGTCAAAATTACTTGTCTGTGGTAA